>PVIW01007568.1:0-37686 GCA_004026585.1 Noctilio leporinus
AAAATTAAAAAAAAAAAAAAAAAAAGCCCATACTAAACAAAGCAATCTACAGATTCAATACAATCCCTATCAGAAAACCGATGACATTTTTCACAGAACAAAAATTAATAATCCTAAAAATTAAATAGTATCATAAAAGACCCCAAATAGCCACAACAATCTTGAAAAAGAATAACAAAGTTGGAGCTATTATGCTATCTAATATTAAACTATACCCCAAGGCAAAACAGCATGGTACTGGTATAAATAGAAAGCCCAGAATTAAACACATGTTTGTATGTCAATTAATAGATGACAAAGGAAGCAAGGATATACAATGGGGTAAAAATAGTCTGTTCAATAAATGGTATTGGGAAAATATGACAAATACATGACAACAAATGAAACTAGAGCATTTTCTTACACCATACACAAGAATAAACTAAAAATGGATTAAAGACTTAAATATAAGACCCCAAATCATAAAACATCTAGAAAATTACATAAGCAATTAACTCTGACATTGTTCTCAGCAATATTTATTTGGATATGTTTTCTCAGGCAAAAGAAACTAAAGAAAAAATAAACAAATGGGACTACTGAAAATTAAACAGTTTTTTCACAATGATGGAAGCCATCAAGAAAATGAAAAGATAGAATATTAAAGGAAAAAGACACTTGCCAATTATATACACTATAGGAGATTAATATCTAAATATAAGGGACTCACATAACTTAACACCAAAAATTTTTTTGATTAAAAATTGGCACAGCACTTGAGTAAACATTTCTCCAAAGAGAAGACACAGCTGGCCAATAGACATACAAAAAAGTGCTCAACATCACTAATTGTCAAAGAAATGAAAGTTAAAGCCCCAATAAGATATTAACTTACACCTGTCAGAGTGGCTATCATCAATAAATCAACAAACAAATGTTGGCAAGGATGTACAAAAAAAGGAACCCTCATGTATTGTTGTAAATTGTAAATTTGTAAATTGGTGGAGCCACAATGGAAAACAGCATAAAGGTTCCAAAAAAATAAAAATAAAATTAGAACTTCTGTATGATCTAAAATTTTCATTTCTTGGCAATTATTTTTAAAATCCCAAAACACAAATTTAAAAACATATGTGCAGCCTATGGAATATTACTCTGCTTTAAAAAAAGAATAAAATCTCATCATTTGTGACAGCATAAATGGACCTACGTAGTGTTATGCAAAGTGAAATAAAACATACAGAGAAAGACAAATACCATATGGTTTCACATACATGGGAATCTAATAAATAAATAAATAAGCAAGCAAAACAGAGAGAAACTCATAGATACTAAACTAATTAATGATTGCCAAATGGGAGGATGCAGAAAGGTGAAAGGGATTAAGAAGTACAAATTACCAATTATAAAAATAGTCACAGAAATATAGAGTATAGCATAGAAAATATGGTAAATAAATATATATGGTGCCATATGAGCTCTAGGCTTATTAAGTAGATCAGTTCATAAGATATATGGATATCTAATCACTATGTTGCACACCTGAAACTAAACTAATATTGTATGTCAATTGTAATTGAAAAATAAATTTTAGAAAATGAATAACCTTAACAAAGGAAGTGAAAAATTTACATTCTTGATGGAAATTAAAGAATAAATAAATAAAAGGAATAAATAAATAAATATATAAAAGGAATAGCACCTTCTGTTTGTACATTGGATGACTTAATATTATTAGATGCCAATCCTCTTTAAATTGACCTGTACACTCCACATAATTCCTATCAGTATTTCACCTGGCTTATTTGCAAATATTCAGATGTGATTCCATTCATGTGAAATACCCAAAATAGGGAAATATATATGACATAAAGTTAATTAGTGGTTGCTTAGGGCCCAAAGGGTAAAGTGGGAAGATAGGGAGATGAGAGATAATAGATATAGAATATTTGAGGTGATAGAACAATTGTAAAATTGATTGCATTATAGTATGATTGCAAATAGCTATGAATATACTAAAAAACATTAAAATACCTTTAAATAGATTAATTCCATGGTATGTTAATACCTCAATGATAATATATTTTTTAAAAAAGAAGAAATATTAACTTCCCCCTCAGTCCAATTTGGTATGGCAATATTTAATGCAGTAGTATTATTATGAGGATGTGTTTCTAAAAGTTTATTTTAATTGTAGAACAATAACCTCCAAATATTTTTTAGTTGTGAACTCACGTTAGTAAAATCTTTTTGAGAATACACCTTCATAGTATTTATTTATAGATAAGTATATACTTTGCAGTATATTTTGTTATGTAAATATAAAAACACTATTCTAAATATTTAAAACGACATTCTAGAACATAAGTTGAAATTCTAATATTTTTCCTCACACCTAGTGGATGCTCTATCCTTTCTCCTAGGGAATGAGTCTTTCACTTTGGAGACAACTTAAAGGGAAGGTTGGAAGGAGAAAAAGAAATTGGGATGTTGCTGCAGTAATTCACTAGTTCACGGAGGCCTGAGATAGTGTGGCAACAAAGAGAGACAGAAGTGGAAGGATTCAAGAAGTACACAGGTGAGAGAATCAATGGGACATGATGATTGACTGGGTGGTGAGGTTTGAAGAAGAAGGAGTTACCAAGGTTACTGCCCAAAGTTTCCAATCTGAATGAATTTACTTAAACAGGAAACTCAGGCTGTGTGTGTGTGTGTGTGTGAAAGAGAGAGAGAGAGAGAGAGCAAGAGAGAGAATGAACTTGCTAAGGTGGGTGTTGAAGAAAAATGCCTTTTTACTCCTGGCTGAACTGGCTGTAATAAGATAGAAGAAATAAATGCAAGAGAAAATCAAAGCCTAAATAAATCCCATCTGAGTGCAGATGGAACTAAGTGATGGATTAAGATGTCCACACTGAGGTGATGGCACATAAGCTGAAGATCCAGCAACACCCAGCTCATCTAAGACTACTAAAAAATTATATTTTCAGAGTCCCCAAATCAGAAATTGGTTCTCTCTTTCTGAGGGGACTTTAAAACAAATATAAAATGAAAACAAAATAAAACAAAACAACAACGATCACCAATTAAGAACAGAAATAATTTAATTTGAAACACAGGTAGTGGGTTGGTGTTAGGAGTGTACAGATACTACTGTTTTCAGGGTTGAAGTAGTGAAACTTGCTAAGTACCTCTTGCTATGAATCCACATTAATCTCAGAACCTGGGCTGGACCTGGCAATGAGTGAAGTGTGAGAGAAGGACCTGACAGTATTTATCACTAGAATGCTTCTAACCTTATTTTACTTAGATGGATTTCCCAAGAACAAAGGAAACTTTTGTAGGTCACTAAAAGAACCATTTAGCATTCTAATGCTAAAATGTCCTTAAGTAGTGTTAATAAGAATTTCCATTTACATGTGTTTAATGTATTTGAAAACTTCAAAAAAATATCTTTTTATAAGAATTCAAAAGACAAAAATTATAAATAACTAGCACAAAACTCAAAACCTACTGATGAAAATACTGGAGACATGTATTAAATAATAAAAACATATTTCAGTCTATTTGAACTTGAAAAAAACAAAGGACTGGAAAATAAAATTGGCAAGTAAATCTGGACTAGAAAATCTAAAATAAAACCTATAATGTATATATGCCTTAAAAGATTTTTATTCCAGGAGGTAAGTGCCCTTCTGGGGGACTTTTCTGACCCTTGGCAGGGTAGTCTGGACAGGGTTTAGAACTTAAAGTCACAGGAGCCAATAATTCATCACCCTACACTTTGGGGGTCACTCCTGTGTGGAGGACTCCAAAGAATCCTTCATTTGCTGAACACTAAGTTAAGCAGAGGAGAAATCCAAGATGGCAAAGGAGTTAAATGGAACTATACCAATTTCCTCCCAGGACCAATCTGGAATTACAACTCAATTGTGGAGAAATCATTTGGAATAACCAAAAGAACACTAGTTGAAGAGAAGCCTTATAACCACGGGCAGAACAGAAAAGGCTGCTCTATCACAACGTGACTGGTAGGAAGTACAGATATGCAAGAGGCCTGGCTTGGCTCCCACAGGAGGCAGCTGAAGGGTTGGAGAAACATCTCAGCATCCAGGGGTTCCACTTGAGAAGGGTGGGGTCTAAACTCTGAGCTGGGCAACAGAGCTGAGAGTAAAACAGCATCCAGGTATAAAAAGTGAGAAGCCTGAAAGATTTGGCTAGAGACACAGAGAGTTATAAAGGGACCATGCACAGAAGTACATTGACACCCACTTGCCATGGTATTCAGCAGAGGGAGGGGAGAGTGGACTAGAGATGTTTAAGGAGAGTTTGGGGCAGTGGCTTTAGGGGAGAAATGAGGGAGCAGCCAATGGGATCCCAAGTGCTGACTCATCTCCTGTTCCTCAAGCTGACCACTCTTCTCCAAGTGCTGTCAGCATGAGGGGAAGCAATAATCCTGCCTGCAGGAATTAATCTGTCCCACCCTGCCATACTTAAGTCTAATGACTAATCACAAATTGATTAGGTTAACAACTGATGGAAACAGACAAAAACAGTGAATTTCTGGTAGTCTTGAACAGGCTATCTAAGTTGGGACAGACCATAATGTGATGTCACCAGGGGTGGACTGAGGAAATAAAGAAAGTGAACCTCTATAATAGTATACAACATGTGATAGACAAAGTAACTCTCAGTCAGCTAGCTGGAGGGAAGGACATACTAAAGAGCAACACACAACCAAAACCCAAGCACACCAAGACAGCTAAAATAAATGGCATAAAAGTCAACCCAAGATCATCAAAAAAAAAAAAAAAAAAAAAAATCAAGGAGACTGCACCCTGAAACCCATAGGTCTCCTACCACAAAAAGTCACACAAAGATAGGAAGCCAAAGAAGATCACTGTAAGAAGCAGAAACTAACAATAAGTGTCACCTAAAGTGGGGAGACAAAGAAATAACACCACATCAAAAGGAAGGCAGGGGCCTGGCTGGTGGCACAATGGATAAGGTGCCAGCCTGTAAACTCAAAGGTCACTGGTTCAATTCCCAGCCAGGGCACACATAACTAGGTTGTAAGCCACGTCTCCAGCCAGGTCCATAGCTGGAGGAAAGCGAAAGCAAAAGGCAACTATACATTGATGTTTCTCTCCCTCTCTACCTCTCTCCTTTCCCCTCTCTCTGAAAATAACAAATAAAATTTTTTAAAAATTAAAAAGGAAGGTAGGAATCCCCAAAAAGAGCGTGAAATGAAATAGAGGCAAAAAAAACAAAAAACAAAAAACTATTAGACATGGAATTGAAAATAATGATGATAGAGAAGCTCAAAGAGCTCAGTGAGTTCAAAGAAACGACAAAGAACTCCAGGGAAGCTACAAATAACTTACTAGGAGCTACACCAGCATAAAAAGGACATAGAAGCTATCAATAAGAGCCAGGAGGTAATAAGAAATACAACTTCTAAGTTGAAGGACACAGTACAAGAAATCAAAAGCAGACTATCTGAAGCAGAGGATGGGATCAGCAAGATGGAGGACAACACAGAAAATTCTGACAAGGAAAAGAACACTGAAAAAAGAATGAAGAGGGTTAAAGAGAGCTTCAGGACAACATGAAACTTAATATCTGTATCATAGAGATACAAGAAGAAGAAGAAGAAGAAGAAGAAGAAGAAGAAGAAGAAGAAGAAGAAGAAGAAGGAGAAGGAGAAGGAGAAGGAGAAGGAGAAGGAGAAGGAGAAGGAGAAGGAGAAGGAGAAGGAGAAGGAGAAGGAGAAGGAGAAGAAGAAGAAGAAGAAGAAGAAGAAGAAGAACAGAAGAGCAGCAAGGGATAGAAAACCTATTTGAAAAAGTAATGATAGAAGACTTCCCTAAATTGATAGGAGAAAAAGTCACACAATTTCAGGAAGCATAAAGGATCCCAATGATTGGTGAACCCAAATACAGCCACTTCAAGACACATCAAAATTAAAATGGCAACATTCAAAGACAAAGAAGGGATCCTAAAAGCAGCAAGAGAGAAACAGCTAATAATACCTAAAGAAGCTCTGGTAAATTTATTATCTGAGTCACCGACTGAAACACTACAAATCAAAAGGGAATGGCACCAACCTGTGAACCCAAACGTTGCTGGTTCACTTCCTAGCCAGGGCACATAACCACCTTGGGAGCCAGGTCTCCAGCCTTAGCTGGAGGCAGGTGAAAGACAACCATATGTTGATGTTTCTCTCCCTTTCTTCCTCCCTCTCTACCCTTCTCTCTGAAAATAATGAATAAAATCTTTAAAAAAATAATATTCCAAGTAATGAAAAGCAAAGGCCTACAACCAAGGCCACTCTGTTTAACAAGGCTCTCATTGAAAATGGAAGGTGAAATAAGGAATTTCTCAGACAAAGGAAGGCTAAAAGGATAAATCTCCATCTCTTTGCATTGCAAGAGATGCTAAAGGGTCTGCTTTAAAAGGATGAAGAAACAGAGAGAGACAGAACAGATCACAGGTACAAAGAGGGAAATGACAATGAATAAGTACCCATAAATAGTAACCTTAAATGTAAATGGATTAAATAAACCAATAAAATGACACAGGGTAGCTGAATGGATAAGAAAAAATGACGCACACACATACATGCTGTTTATAAGAGACCCATCTCAGAACAAAAGATCTACATAGACTGAAAGGGAAGGGATGGAAAAAAATATGTTAAGCAAATGGATGTGAAAAAAAAAAAAAAATCTGAGGTAGCTATACCCTACAACAAATGCTGTAAGAAGAGATAAAGAAAGACATTTCATAATAACTTAATGGAAAAATCCACCAAGAAGGTATAAGCCTTGTAAACATGTATGCACCCAACATAGAAGCACATAAATATATGTATAAGGAAAATCTTGGAGGACTTCAAGAAAGATATTGACATCAACATCTTAGTAAGGGATTTTAATACCCCATTGTCAACAATGGACAGATCTTCCATTGAAAAGAAAAGAAACACTAAGGAATTGTGGCATTGAACGTCACTCTAGATCAAATACACTTAACTGATACATACAGAACATTTTACCTCAAAGAAGCAAAATACACATTCTTTTCAAATGCACATGAAACAATCTCAAAGACAGACCACTTGGTAGCACACAAAACAGCCTCAACAAATTCAAGAAAATTGAAATCAAGCATTTTCTTAGATCATAGCAGCTTGAAACTAGAAACAAACCTCAAGGGAAAAAGCCCAAAAACATTCAAATTTATGTAAATTGAATAACATGCTATTAAATAATAATTTCATTGACAATGAGATCAAAGCAAAAATCAAAAAGTTTCTGGACACAAATGATAATGAACACACAACAGCCAAAACTGATTGGACACAGTGAAGGTAGTCCTGAGAGGGAAGTTCACAAAAATACAGGCCTACATAGAAAGGATAGAAGAATCTCAAATAAACAACTTAACCCTATAGCTATAAGAACTAGAGCAACAACAAAGCCCAGAGCAAGTAGAAGAAAGGAAATAATCAAGATTAGAGCAGAATTAAATAACATAGGGACTATAACAATGATTCAAAGGATCCATAAATCCAAAATCTGGTTCTTTAAAAAGATAAACTAAATCCACAAGCCTTTAACTAGACTCATAAAGAGGAAAATAAAAAAAATAGGGGACCCAAAAATTAAATCTGAAATGAAGGAGGAGAAATCACAACTGATACCACAGAAATACAAAGTAAATCACAACTGATACCACAGAAATACAAAGTATTGTAAGAAATTACTATGAACAACTATATGACAAGAAATTTGACAACTTAGATGAAATGGACATATTTCTGGAAACATAATCTTCTGAAACTGAGTCAAGAGGAAACAGAAAGCCTTAATAGACTGATAACAACCAGTGAAATTGAATCAGTAATCAAAAAATTCCTGGCACAGAAATCCCCAGATTGGATGGCTACATTGGCAAATTATACTAAATGTTGGAAGAACTAACTCCTATCCTCAAACTATTCCAAAAAATTCAAGAGGGAGGACACCAAAACTCTTTCTATAAAAGAGGCCAGCATTATCCTTATCAGCTAATCAGATCAAGACACAACAAAGAAAGAACACTATAGGCCAGTATCACTGATGAACATCATTAGCCATCAGAAAGGTTCAGATTAAAACCACAGTGAAATACCACCTCACACCTGTCAAAATAGCCATTATTAAGAAATCAACAAACAAGTGCTGACTAGGATGTGGAGAAAGGGAACACTAGTTCACTGCTGGTGGGAATGCAGACTGGTCCAGCCACTATGGAAAACATTATGGAATTTTCTCAAAAAACTAAAAATGGAACTGCCTTTCGATCCAGGAGTTCCACTGTTAGGTGTATCTCCAGAGAACCTTGAAACACCAATTCAGGAGAACTTATGCACCCCTATGTTTATAGCAGAGCTATTCACAGTAGCAAAGTATTAGAAACTGCCTAAGTGCCCATCAGTGGATGAATGGATCAAAAAACTTTGGTACATTTACACAATGGAATACTACACAGCAGAAAGAAAGAAGAAACTCCTAACTTTTGTGACTGTATGATTGGAACTGGAGAGTATTATACTTACTGAGATGGACAAATGTTTTTAATGTTCCTCTCTAAGCTTTTGGCATGTCAAATCATCTAAAATAAATGAGGATGTAAAGGATGTGAAAGACAATTGACAAAATTCAGTTAGACAAAATTGATCTTTATATATCAAAAAAAGGTAAAACTTCTGTGCCTGATTTAAAATTTTGTTTTATCTATTGACTACTAGTAGCTTTTCAGATATTAGAATAAGCTGTCATGTTTATTTTAAAGTTCTGTTGCAATTTTTACTTTATGTTAAACATTTTGGGGGAAGTTTAATATCTTAACAGATTGTTTAAGGGAGTTTAATATCTTTAGTTTCAGAAACATGGACTTAATTTTTATTTATTTAAATTGTTCTTTATGACCTTGTGAATTTTTATGAGTATAATTCTTGAATATTTTATATATGTTTTTACTATTTTATAGTTTTTATTGTTTTATAAGGGTGTTTTATTTATCATACTTTACTATTGGCCTTTGCTGTTAATGAATTTAGTTTATAGGGGAATAAGTACATAAATACCAAAAACAAAGTTATTCTAAAAGAAGAACCAGGATATTCATACATTCTTATCTGTTTAAAGCTCTTCAGGAAAGGGTGTTAAAGGTACTATTCTTCGAAGAAAAGGTATGGTTTCATCAAAAGAGAAAACAGGGCATTTCAAATAAGTTTTTATTTTATTGATGTACAAGACTTTATTATTCTCATTCAGAGTTTCACATTTTCTTTATTTTTTTAACACTAAATCAATTTTGTAATACTAAATCAATTGTCTAAAGTCCATCTATGAATATAATTTCTTTTTATCTCTGAAAGTCTCTAAGCCATCATGCTTTAGTGATTTATTTTGTTTATTATTTTATAGTATTTCTATATATATGGTAAACATACTTTATTTATATTTATATAAATGTAGCCATTAGATGTGGTGCAAAAACACCCCTGTATGCAGCTGTTATTTTACTCTTTTAGGTCTTTTTGATAAATATCAGTTCTCTATTATGGTAAAATTGATTTTTACCATAATAAATTGCTTTGTGGGTTAAAACTTAGTTTTTTATTTAAGAAATTATTACTTGTATAATGTCCTTAAAGAAATTTTCATATTTTTCCCTAAAAGTTGTAAAACTTTTCTTTTTACATATAAGTAATGAATGTGCAATTGTCTTTTGTGTACAGTCAGAAAAACATCCATCTTACTTCATCAACAACAATGCTTAATCCTTCACAACATAACACAATTACATCTTGAGGGAGTTTCAGCTTTGTTTCTTTAATATCTCACTCTTCCCTCTCATATACATGTGTGTCTGCTTTTCAGCTCATATTCTTTTTATTTGTCAATTTGTCCATCTTTCCACACTTTTATTTACTGCTCATGAAAAATGATGCTTGCTACTTTAAAAGGTAAGTCTCTATAGCCTATCCTTCTTTTCAGAAATGTCTTGGCTCTTTGTTTTTTCACATAAACTTTAAAATCAGACTGACAAGGGAATAAACACAAAAAGTAAAGACAATCACCCTGTAGGTATTTTAAATTGCCTTTGCATTGCATCCATAGAGCAATTTGAAAGAGAATGAACATCATAATTCTTATAGACATGATGTGCCTCTCCATTTATTGTGCCCATCTTTCACATATGCCTCGGTTTTAATTTTTTATGTTGCATTAATGATTAGATTATATGAGAACTTTATTCCAAGTTACATGATATCATTGCTATTTTAAGTACCTTGTGAAATTGTTTGCTGATCGTTACTAAAATTCAGACAGTGCACTCTTGTCAATCTTTATAACTTCTTTGCTTATATTTTTAGTTGGCTAGAATTTTCATTACATTGTCAAATACGATACATAATATTGGGCATTTGTAATTTAAAATAATTTTTAATTGAAGAAATAACTTTTTAAAATGCTTTTTGATATTTGCTTATTGATGTGATATTAATTATAGGTATTTTTCTTTATGCATTTTATTCTAATATTTATTTCCATTTCCTAGTCTATTGGCTATTGATTTTGTTTCAAATGTATTGATTTTCTATTGAATAGATGGTTAAATTATTGATTTTTACTTGTTAATGGATTTATGTAATTTGTTATATAATTATTAAATTATAATAAATTTTAAAATATTGACACAATCTTGCACTTTTAAAATCCATACATCTTTATTATAATGCATTAGATTCAGTTTAATCAAATTTATATACACAAGTGACATTGATTTTTAATTTTTCTTTCTCATATGTCCTTTTCAGTTTTGGTATAAAGCTTATAGTAATCATACAAAATAACTTGGGAAGTATTGTCTCTTTTATCATTGCTGAATAAATTTTAATAAAATTGGATTTATTGCCTAATTATTTGAGAAAATTCATCTATGACTTAGGGGAGATTATTTATAAGTACAGATTTACATTTTTGTATTTTTTTTTCTCAAAAATTTTAGTCTGTATGGTTGTATCTATATATATTTTAAATATCATTGTGTTTTCAAATACATTGGTGGAAAAATGTTCATAATATTCTTTTAGAGTTTAAATCTCTTTAGTATTTCTAATTTTCATCATTAATTTTGTTGGTTTTTTGTACTTGGTTTCTTAATCTCTTGATTGATTTATTTCATTTGTCTTATAAAAGAATTAACTTTTGCCTTGGTTTATTTTCAATATTACTATAAAATTAACATATAGTAAAATTTACTTTTTTCTAGCATAAAGTTCTATGAATTTTGACACATTGCTAGATTTGTTTAGCCAGAAACACCATCAAGATACAGAAGAGTTTCATATCTCCAAATACTATTCCTTTGTACTCCTCGCATCACCCAGGCCCCTTGCAACCATTGATCTGTTTTCATATTAGTATAGTTTTACCTTTTCAAGAGTGTTATATAAATGGAATCCTACACTATGTAGTTTTTTGAAACTAGTTTCTTTCACTCAGCATAATGCATTTGAAGTTCATCCCTATTATTTTTATTATTAAGAAGTATTTCACAGTATAATTATACTAAAGTTTGTTTAACCATTTACCCATTACAGACCATTTGAGCTGTTTTCATTATTCAAAAATTGTAAATACAGTAGAGTTGATATAAACATTTATGCAGAGATTTTTGTGAAAATGTATTTATTCCTCTAAAGGAAATACCCAGCAGAAGTGGAATTTCTGCATCATGTGGTATATGTATTTTTAACTTTATAAGAAACTCCTGAATTATTTTCCAGAATGTCTATACCATTTTGCATTCCCACTTAACAATCAAGAGTTCCAGTTGCTCCACATTCAACAGCACTTGATACAGTCAGTTTTTATTGTAGCCACTGTAATAGGTGTATAGTGGTATCTTATAGTGATTTTATTTTTGAATTTCCCTAATGGCTTATATGCTTGTTTACAATCCTCTCATCCTCTTTGATGAAGTCTCTGTTGAAGTACTTTGCCCACTCTGACTCTTGAAGCTTGAGTGTTCTTTATGTAGTTTGAATATATCATTGTTGGATATGTAACATTTAAACATTTTTTTTCAAGTCTGGGCTTACCTTTTAGTCTCTTAATAAAGACTTTCAGAAAACAGACCTGTTTTTATATCAATAAAATGTAATAATTTACCTTTTTACCTTTTATGGATTTTGTGTTTGGGATCATGTCTAAAAATTTTTTGCTTGTTCCTAGATAATAAAAATAGTTTTCATATTTTCTTTTCAAAGTTGTGTAGCTTTTTTTTTTTTATCTTTATGTTTCTCTATTGGAGAAAGATTCCTGACCAGTATATACAGTAATGTATATACTAAACAGAGACCTGTGCAGAAATTACATACTATCCATCTAGATAGGTTTTTCATTACACTTGGCCTATTGATGAAATAGTTCCATTTATAAAGTTTTATACATAAAAAAGCTTTGAATTTGACCAGGCTGTCCATTAATCTTTTTAAAAATTAAGTGGCATTTAATTTTTGCTATTTTACAGCATTAAAAGTGTAGGCATTAGATAGCTTCTCAAAATATTGTTCTATGCACAACGGCATTTAGCAGAGTCCACCATCTCACCCAGACTCACGTAAACAGGTCTCATTTGAGAATGAGAGGTTAAGTAGTAGCTGGTACTTAAGAGATAAAAGTATTTCTGACCTGAGTTTCTTTACCACCAATAAGGACTACTGAGAGCTCGTATCCTCGGCCACATTTTATGGTGCCAGTATAAAGATACCGCAGCAATAGTCCCCTACGTAACTAGGCTCTAGAGCACCAGGTCTGTCTGATGGTGGTGGTAGGTACTATTATATCCAAGTATACATAGATCAATTTTTTAAAATGCCAATTTGAAATACAAAATTAAGTGTACAACATACTCAGAACTGAACTTTGAGCCATCTGATATCTCAGGTGATTTGAAGATTTTCAGAAAGGGATAGCAATTTGTAGTCATGATATTTCCCAACTTCGAAGGCATTAGGAACATTGATTCAAATGCCTTTACTCAGTCCACATTGCCCTGGGATCAGCCTGAGACCATGCATACCATGATAAAAAAAATATGCAGTTAGTTGATAAAGTTTAACAATTTGTTATACAAGTCAATCTTGAAATCTGTACTGAGAGAAAAGCATCAAATTCTTTGTGTACACATTTAGTTTTATTGTAACAAAGCAACTTGTACACTTTTAACGTTTAAAACTGAGCATCTTTCCTTTCCAGTGAAACAAAAAGAAAATTTAAAAATAAACAGGAACAAAATTACAATAGAGAAATGTCAATTCTGAGTAAGATCCTACAGGTTCTGCTGATTCTCCCTTTGATTTATAATGGGCTTATTGAAACATAATCCCATTATAAATTGAGGAGCTGCACTTCCTATCAAGCTACAGTAATCAGGGCAGTATGATATTAATAAAGGGATATGCACATTGATCAGTGGAATAGAATAGAGATTCCAGAAATATATGCACACAAATATGGCCAAATAGATCAAAGATGCATAGTTCATTCAAGGGAGAAAAAAATAGTCTTTTGAAAATTGAATTGGAATAATGGGTATCCCTTTTAAAAATATACATCTTGGCTTTATAAAAAATTGACCCAAAATGAAGCATAAGTGTAAAATAAAACTACACAACAACATTCTGTTCCACTGATTAATGTGCATATCCCTTTATTAATACCATACTGCCCTGATTACTGTAGCTTTATAGGAAGTGTAGCTCCTCAATTTATAATGGGATTATGTTTCAATAAACCCATTGTAAGTTTAAAATATTGTAAGTCAAAATGCACTTTATACATCTAACCTACTGAACATCGTAGCTTAGCCTAGTCTACCTTCAAAGTGTTCAAAACACTTACCTGCTTACGTTGGGCAAATCATCTCAGAGCAGTGTCATATATTGCTAGCCTGAGGAAAAAATCAAAATTCAAAATTTGAAGTATGTTTTTTTACAAAATGTGAATTGATTTTGTGGAATCATAAAGTTAAAAACATTGTAAGTTGAACCCTCATCAGTCAGGGAGTGTCTGTATTAAAATTGGGTAGTGCTTTCTTCGTTATTCTTTTTCAAAACTGTTTTGGCTATTCTCCTTCCTTTACTTTTCCACATAAATTTTATTTATTATTTTTAGAGAGAAGGGAAGGGAGATAGGCAAAGAGGGAGAGAGATATCAATGTGTGGCTACCTTTCACCTGCCTCCAGTTGTGGACTTAGCTGGAGACCTGGCTTGCATTATGTGCCCTGGCTAGGAATCAAACCAGTAACCTTTGGGTTCGCAGGCCAGCGCCTTATCCACTGTGCCACCAGCCAGGGTTTCATATAAATTTTAGAATGAGCTGTATATAACTATAAAATTTTCTACTGATATTTGGGTTAGAATTATCAGTAATCTGAGAATTGATATCTGTATTATGTTGAAATTGCCAAATGATAAACACAATAAGTAACTTCATTTATTTAGGTCATCTGATTTATTTCTTTTGCTTAACGATGTAGGCAATAATAGCTTTGTTCTCAGTTTTATAAGTTTCTAATCATCTTTATTAACTACTTTATTGTACTTGTATTTACTGTTGCTTTTTTAAAAAAAATTCAATTAGAAACATAAAATGGCAGTTTTTAAATATACCCAAATTCTTTGATGCATCTCCCTTTCAAAGGTGGAATTCTCCCTTTATGGACTAGACTCATTAAATCACTTCTAATAATAAATTATGACAGGATTGATAGTGTGTGACTTCTGAGACTAGGGCATAAAAATCACTGTGGCCTACTTCTTGCCTATCTTTTGGATTACTTACTCTGTAGTAAGTCAAGCATATCTAACCTATATTAAGGTTAGAGTGATCAGTAGTTCTGGTTTGTCTAGGAGTTGTTCCGTTTAAGCATCAAAAATCTTTGTACCTGATAAAAATTTTAGCCCTGGGAAACTGGAATGGTTGATCACTATAGACAAGGTTCACATGCGAAGAAAATAAGCAATGGCCACATGAGGTGAAACATTTTGGAAGCAAATCCTTTAGCCCTAGTCAAATCTTCAGAAGACCACAGCCCTGACCAATATCTTGACTGAAACCTTTTGAGGGATCCAGAGAAAGAATTATCAAGCCAAGTCACTCCCTATTCCTTACCAACAGAAACTGTAAAATAATAAATATTTGTTGTTTTAAGCCACTAAGTTTTGGGGTAATTTGTTACTCATCAATAGTTCATTCTCTTTTAGCATTTTTCTTTTTATTGTAATTATTTTCACTATATAGTTCTCTGTAAATTTTGTTTAACCTGCATCACAGTGTGTGTGTGTTTGTTTAGATTAAGCACCTTTTAAGTTTTTTGTGATTTTTCATTACTCCATAGATACTTGAAAAAATGTTTTAAAAATTTTAACGTATGGGACTTTCTAAGATGCTTAAATTATTGATTTCTAAATTAGTAATATTTACTAATATGACCATAATAGTTAAAATTCCATGTGATTCTGATTCATTGATATTTATTGAAACTTGCTTTATCATCAAGCACTTGATCAATTTGGTATATATTAATATTTATACTTGATAAATATAAATATTTTGGGAGATGCAGTATTCAATGCATGTTAGATTGTTAATTGTGCTATTAAACCTTCTATACCATAGTGATATATTTATGAGTTTGATATATTAATTAAAGAGAAACATTTGTTAAAATTGCCCTCCTTAATGGTTGGTTTATCAGTTTTTTAATTCTGTTAACACTTAGTTTATGTCTGAAGCTGTCCTGTTATGTCCATATAGTTTTGGAATTATAAATCTTAAGAATGTAACATCTTATCACTATGCAATGATTTTCTTTATTCTCAGTAATTATTTTTGCCCTAAAATCTATTTTGTTTGGTTTCAATAAATGTATACTACTTTGATTATGGTTAGTACTTACCTATAATTTTTTCATTTATGTATTTTTAATCTTTCAGTGTCCTTATATTTCTTTTTAAAGAGTATGTTCTTAATTTTTTCTCTTTTATAAAATTTAAATCTTAATCTATTCAATCAACTTTTACTTTGAACTGGAAAAATTAGTTAATTTGTACTGATTATGATAATCAACATATTTTAATTCATTTATAATGTTATACTTCCTATTCACTTTCTTTTTTATTGTGGTAAAAACATATATTACATAAAATTTATCATCTTAACTATTTTTAAGTATACAGTAGTGTTAAATATATTCATGTTTCTGTGAAATTGATCTCCAGAAATTTTCTTTTTTTTTTCTTTTTAATTTTATTGTTGTTGTATTACATCCATCCCCTTTTTGCTCCCCTCTGTCCCCCTCCCCACCCACCAGAAATTTTCTACTCTGTGAAACTGAACTTCTATACCCATTAATCAACAATTCCCGTTTTTCTCCTACTCCCAGTCACTGGCAACCACTTTATGTTTCTATGAATTTGACTATTCTAAATAATTTATATGAGCAGAATCAAATAATATTTTTTTCTGGCTGGTTTATTTCACTTAGCATTATTTCCTCAAGGTTTATCCATGTTGTAACATATGCCAGGATTTCCTTTTTTAAAAAAAAATTTACCACTGAAAGATATATTTATCGATTTTAGAGAGAAGAAAAGAGAGAGAGACAGAGAAACAGAGAGAAACATCAATGTGTGAGAGAAACATTGATCACTTGCCTCCTGTACACATTCTGACCAGGGATCAAACCTACAACCTAGGCATGTGCCCTGACCAGGGATTGAACCTGCAACCTTTTGGTGTATAGATGCTCCAATCAACTGAATCATCCAGCCATGGCAGGATTTCCTAACTTTTTAAGGCTGAATAGTATTTCATCATATGTTTACATCACATTTTGTTTATCCATTCATCTACCAACAGAAATGTGGGTAACTTTCACCTCTTAACTATTAAGAATAGTGCTACTATAAATATGGGTGTGCAAATATCTTCAAGACCTTATTTTCAGTGATTTTTGGTATATATCCAGAAATAGGATTGCTAAATCACATGGCAGTTCTATTTGCAATTTGGAAGGAGGGGGCTGCTATACTGTTTAAGTTGTACCATTTTACAATATCGCCAGCAGTGTACAAGGGTTCCAATTTTTCCACATTCTTGCCAATTCTTATTTTTTTGTTTTTTATAGTAACAATAATAATGTATGTGATGTTTCTCCATTTATACTATTTTATTATTCTTTCATTTTTTTAACTTTTCAGATTGATTGGTGTCTTCCTCTTTTTCCTATTTCATTCCTCTCGGTTTGGAAGCTCTATTCAATTTAGTCTATTTTTCTAGAGAGTTTAACTTCTTTAGTGACTCAAACAGTGTAATATTCACTAATATCTGCTTTTGCTTCCAGACCATACAAAAATGTGAGAACACAGTAACATTAAATTTTAATTGCAGCTTAATTTAACTTCACTAACTGCACATTACTTTGCTGTTTTATGAAACTAATGTTAGTTTCCCACTTAGTACTGTCAAGTTTTCTTAAATATATTGAAGTTATGTTATTAGGTTCATATACACTTAAAATTATTTTATTTTTATGGTAGATTGACCCTTATATCTTTATGAATAGCTAAATTTATTTCTAGTTAAGCTTTCAGTGATGAATATACTTTGCCAAGTATTAGTAACAAAAGTAGGGTGTTGTTTTGTTTTTTGGTATTTTTGTCAGTGAATACATAGTAAATATGTGCATATTATTTTGCTTTAATGTTTTATTTTTAACACATGTAAGCAGCATATAATTTATTTTTTTTAATTTACTGACAGTCTTATTGTTTTAATCAATGTAATAATATTTAGTCTATTTACATTTTTTAAATTACTGATATGTTTGGGTGTCGATGTACCATTTTGTGGCTTTATTTTTAAATATCACACCTATACTATAAGATATTTCTCTTTGTTTCTTTATTTTGTATTAATTAATTTAAAAAATTATTTAATTCCATCTTTGATTAGCTTATTACTTATATATATATAACTTGCTTTTCTTACTTTTTGTTTGACAGTTAACCTAGAAATTAGGTGCATCTTTGACTTATTTTGTCAAATTATTTTGTGTAATTTTGACATGTTAGGGTGTAAAAGAAGAATTACTTTTATTAATTCAGTACAGTGCAAAGGTATTAAAATACATATCCTCATTTGACTTTTGGCACCATTATTGTTGTATGTTTTAATTTCACTTATATTTAAGATCCTACATGGTATTATTAAAATTATTGTACTCAATAATCATTTAGATTGTTGCAGGTATTTCTTTTCTTTGCTCTTCAATTATCCTTCATCATTCTTTCTTCCACATGGGATTACTCTTTTTCTTCCACCTAAAGAACTCTGTTTAGGATCTTAGTGTGTCTCTGCTGATAATATTTTTTTTGTCTGAAATGTCTTAATTTATCTTTATATTATGATCTCACCCATTACAGGACAATAATGAACAAAACTAACAACAAGCAAAACAGAATCAAATATATGAATACAGTGAATAGGCCTTCAATGGTCAGGGGGAAGGGGTTGGGGGTAGGGGGCAGGCAGATGCAAGGAAGGGGAGCAGCTTAGACAAGAACCTAGTATAAAGGAACCATGGACATGGACAACAGGTGGGATTGACTTTGGGGGGAATGGGTGGGTGGGGAGGGGGACAGAGGGGAGCAAAAAGAGGATGGATGTAATACAACAACAATAAAATTAAAAAAAAAAAAAGAAAACACATTTAACATGATCCACATACACACTGTCTACAAGAGACTTACTTCAGAACACTATTTACTTGGGCTGAAAATTAAGAAATGGGAAAAATATTCTATGCAAATGGAGGTGAAAGAAAAGCTGAGGTAGCATTACTTTTATCTGACAAAATAGACTTTAGCAATACTTTCATCTGACAAAATAGATTTCAAAACAAAGGCCATAACAGGAGACAAAAAAAAAAAAAACAAAGAAAAGGGAAAACTTCCAAACTCTTTCTATGAGGCCAGTATTGTATAGTTCTAAAAATACTTAAAGACACAAAAAAGGAATAAAATTACAGGCCAATATTACTGGTAAACATATATAATAAAATCCTCATCAAAATATTAGCAAATTGGATCCAGCAATATGTCAAAAAGATCACACACCATGATCAAGTGAAATTTATTCCAGGGAATTAAGGATGGTACAATATCCTCAAATCAGTAAAGGTGACACATCATGTAAATAAAATGAAAGACAAAAATTAAATGATATATCATAGATGCAGAAAAAGCATTTGATGAGATCCAGCACCCATTTTCAATAAAATCACTCAGCAAAGTAGGGATAGAGGGAACATACATCAACATAATGAAGGCCATATATGAGAAACCTGCAGTCAGCATCATAGCCAATGGGCAAAAACTAAAAGCATTTCCCTTAATCAGGAACATGATAGAGGTGTCTGCTTTCACCACTCTTATTCAACACAATACTGGAAGTTTTAGCTACAGCAATCAGACCAGAAGAAGAAATAAAAGGCATCCAAATTGGAAAAGAGGAAGTAAAACTGTCATCATTCACAGATGACATGGTAGTGCATACAGGAAACCCTAAAACTCCACCAAAAAACTACTCAACTTAAAAAATAAATTTGACAAGTAACAGGATACAAAGCCAATATTTAGATCAATGACATTTTTATACACAAATAATTAACTATCAGAAAGAGAAACTAAGAAAACTATCCTATTTAACATATCAGCAAATAAATAAATAAAGCACCTACGAATAAATTTAACCAAAAAGGTAAAAAACCTGTACTTGGATAACTACAGGTCACTGAAGAAAACAACTGAGGAAGATACATACAAGTGGACGCATATATAGTGTTCAGAGGTTGAAATAATTAAATCATTAAAATGCCCATACTATCCAAAACAATCTGTAGTTTCAACACAATTTCTATTAAAACATTAATGGATCTAAAACAAATATTCAAAAAAATTTTCATGGATCCAAAAAAAGCCTTGAATTGCCTCAACAATCTTGAAAAGGAAGAACGAAGTTGGAGGGATCACCATACCTAATATCAAATAATACTACAGGGACACTGTAATCAAAAGTCTGGCACTGGCATTGAACAGACACATAGATCTATGGAATAGAACTTAGAGCTCAGAAATAAAGTCATGTCTCTTTGGTCAATTAATATTTGATGCATGAGGCAAGAGCATACAATAGAATAAAGACAGTGTCTTATGTAAATGGTGTTGGGAGAATTGAACTGGTACATACAAATAAACAAACAACAACAACAAAAAAATTGAAACTAGACCACCATCTTACAGCATAAACTAGAACAAACCCTAAGTAAATAAAAGACTTAAATACATTATGATATCATAAAAATTCTAGAGGAAAACATAGGCAGTAAAATTTCAGATATCTCACATAACAATATTTTGGCTGATATATGAGGTCTGTCCAGAAAGTATTGAGGCAATGTCAATAACATTAAAACAGTTTGTGCAACCTATACTTTTGAGATAGCTGTCATATACCTTAGGGCAAGGACAATTAAAAAAAATGTCCTGTAAAAATAAAAAAAATTCTGCATACCTAAAGAAAATATCATCAAAAAAGGAACAGACTGTATAAGAGAATGTATTTGTCAACAATACATTAGACAAGGGTTTAATCTCAAAAAATATATTAACAAAACTCATACAACTCAACACCAGGAAGACAAACAATCCAATTTAAAAAATGGGCAAAGGCCATGGCTGGTGTGGCTCAGTGGATTGAGCACCGGCCTGCAAAACTAAGTGTCATTGGTTCAATTCCTAGTCAGGGCACATATGCAGGTTGCAAGCCAGATGAAAAGCAACCATACATTGATGTTTCTCTCCCTTTATCCCTTCCCCCCTTCTCCTCCCTTTAAAAAAGATAATGAACAAAAATCTTTAAATAAATAAATAAATAAAGGGCAAAGGACCTAAACAGATACTTCTCCATGGAGGACATACAGAAGGCACATAGACATGAAAAAGTGCTCAGTCACTAGCCATCAGAGGAGCCAAATTAAACCACAATGAGCTACTACCTCACACCTGCCAAAATGGCTGTCATTAATGAATCCAGAAACAAGTGCTGGTGAGAATGTTGGTGGGCATACAGACTGGTGTAGCCACTGTGGAAAGCAGTATGGCATTTTCTCAAAAGAATAAACTAAAATTGGAACTATTTATTGACCCAGTAATTCCATTGCTGAGAATATGCACAAAGAACCCTGAAACACCAGTTCAAAAGAATTTTTGCACTGCCATGTTCATAGCAGCAGCATTTACAATAGCCCAGATTTGGAAACTGCCCAACTTCTCATCAGTAGATGAGTGAATTTAAAAAATATCTGGTGCATCTACACAATGGAATACTATGAAGCTGAAAGGAAAAGGAATTACTACCTTTTGCTATAGCATGGATGGAACTGGTAATGATCTTATGCTAAGTAATATAATCCCATTGGTTGAAGGCAAATACCATATGATTTCACTTATAAGAGGAATCTAGTGAACAGAATAAACTAATAACCAAAATAGAACCAGAGGTATAGAATCATGGGACAGACAGACAGGTGTAAGTGTGGAGGGAGGAGGTGGGGACTGATCGAAAGAAGGTGAAAGAATTAGTCAAAGAACATAAATGAAGGACCCATGGACATGGACAATGGTTAGGGGACTGATTATGGAAGTGGGATGTGGGCAAAGGATGAAACAAGTGGGACACTGTAATAGCATAAAAAATAAAATTAAAATTTTTGATTAAAAACAAAAATAAATGAATAAAATAAAAAGAAAACAGTTTTGCTCATATAAATTTCTAGTTTATCTTTGAAGATTATTGTGCTTAAGTTGTCAGTTATATTTTTGCTAGCATTTTGAAGTTGCAATTTAATTGTATCTTGATTTCCATCATTTATTTCTATTAAGGAATTACTTTTATACTTCTCTGAGAAGGACATAAAAAGGGCAAATAGGCATATAAAAGAATGCTCAACATCACTAGCCATCAGAGAGATGGAAATTAAAACTACAATGAGAAAACTCCTCACACCTGTCAGAATGGCCATCATTAACAAATCAACAAACAACAAGTGCTGGGGAGGATGTGGAAAAAAGGGAACCTTATTCACTGTTGGTGGGAATGCAGACTGGTGCAGACACTATGGAAAATAGTATGGAATTTCCTCAAGAAGCGAAAAATTAAAATGCCTTTTGATCCAGTGATTCCACTGCTAGGATTATAACTGAAAAACTCTGAAACACCAATTCAGAAGAACTTATGCACCTTGATGTTCATAGCAGCACTATTTACAATAACCAAGTGCTGGAAACAGTCTAAGTGTCCATGAGTGGATGAATGGATCAAAATATGGTGGTACATTTACACAATGGAATACTACACAGCAGAAAGGAAGAAGAAGAAAAAAACTCTCCTACTTTTGCAACCACATGGATGGAACTGGAGAATATTATGCTTAGTGAAGTAAGCCAGGCAGCAAAAGACAAATACCATATGATTTCACCCAATATAGGAAATTAATGAACAAAACAAACAAATAAGCAAAATAGAACCAGAGGCATGGAAACAAGGAACATACTGATAGTAACCAGAGGGGAGGTAGGGGGTGGAGAAAAGGGGAAAGAAAGAGAAGAGTTTAACCAAAGAACTAGTATAAAGGACCCACAGACATGGACTACATGTAGGGATTGACTGTGGGCAAGGGGATAGGGTCAGGGGAGAGCAATAAGGGAAAAAATGGTACAAGCATAATGCAACAATAAATTAAATTTTAAAATAGTGAATAATAAAAGCACTTTATTATTGAACATAATATGTCTTTTCCCCTCTCTGGATACTTAAAAATATATATTTTATTTCTTATTTTCAGAGAGAGGGGAAGGGAGAGAGGCAGTGAAGGAGAGAGACATCAATGTATGGTTGCCTTTCACCTGCCTCCAGCTATGGACCTGACTGGAGACCTGGCTTGCATTACGTGCCCTGGCTGGGAATTGAACCAGCAATCTTTGGGTTCACGGACAAGCACCTTATCCTCTGTGACACCAGCCAGGAGTTGTCTCTGGCTACTTTGAAAGTTTTCTCATTGGCTTTGATTTCCAAAAGTTTAACAATGATATGCCTTAGTATATCTGCTTGGTTTCCTTTTCTGTTGCTTTTTAAATTGTTTTTTTGGGGGGGCGTTTATAATACTATATTTTCCTGCAATTTGATGTCTTTCATCAATTTAAAAATATTTTTTGTCAGTATTACTTCAAAAATAGCAACTATTCTGCTCCTGAGATTCCAACATACCTACAAGAGGCATTTTCAACATGTCCCACATGCTTTTTGAGATAAGTTTTGGATTTCTTTTTATTTACTTCTTTTTATTTTTCTTGCTTTTTTTTCACATTTGTTTCTCTGATCTTCAGTGCATTTATTTTATACTATCCTATCTCTTAGTTCATTAATCTTCTCCATATTTAGCTGATACTGTTCTGTTTTTACTTTGTCTACTTGTCCTTCACCTGTAGTAGTTATATTTTTTCTTTTCTAGAATTTCCATTTTAATTATTTTTTTAATATGTTATTTATTTACTTTTAGAAGAGAGAAAAGAAAGGAGAAAGAGAGGGAGAGAAACCTTCCTCTGATGGTGTTGCCTTTCATACATCTCTAACTGGGGATCCGGCCTGCAACCCAGGCATGTGTCCTGACTCGGAATCAAATCAGCAACCCTTTGGTTCACAGGTCAGCACTCACTCCACTGAACCACACCAGCTAGGGTTTAATTATTTTTTAAAGATTTTATTTATTTCTTGAAGAGAGGGGAAAAAAGGGAAAGAAATATCGATGTGCAAGAGAATCATCAATTGGTTACCTCTCACTAGTTAGGGGCCTAGTCTGCAACCCAGGCATGAGCCCCAACCAGGAATCAATATGTGACCTTTTGGTTTATAGGCCAGTACTCAAACCATTGAGTCACACCAGCCAGGGTTATTTTAATTTTTTTTTGAGAGTTTAGCTGTCTATTAAAATCCATTGATATTCTTGAACATACAGTGATTATCATATTAAAATCCGTATTTATTCATCCTAATATGTCAGTTCATTTTGAATTTGATTCTCATTTATGTTTTTTTCTTAGTTTTCATTCAATTATTTTGTCTCATGGAATTCATGACAATTAAAAAAATTTTAAATAAACTTAAGTTGAAAATTGTGATGAAAAATTAAAAGAAACCTGTCTATGTGGATAACTTGTTTGGAGCATCGTCTGATATGCCAAAGTTGTGGGTTCAATCCCTAGTCAGAGCACACAAAAGAATTAATCAATGAGTGCATGAATAAATAGAGCACCATTTTGTTGTTTCTCTCTCTTTCTTTCTTTCTCTGGCTAAAATTAATAAATTTAAAAAATTAAAGGGATACATGAAAGTTCTAGATATGCTAATTTTCCTCACAAAAAGATATGTTTGGTTACTGCTTGTATCAGAATAAAAACAGATAATTTCATATAGTGTGGTATTGAGCTAATTAGGAATGTCTTATTTATTTTTATTAGTTTTAGGTTTCTTTTTCTAAGAAATATTTTATTTTTCTACTGCAATTATATTAGTCTCAAGTGTGCAATGTAATGATTAGACACTTATCTAACTTACGCAGTGAACACCCTGATAAATTTAGAACCCATCTGACACCATACCTAATTATTATAAAATTATTGACTATAAGCCCTACGCTATACTTTATACCACCATGACAATTTTGTAACTGCAGATTTGTACTTCTTAATCTCTTCTCCTTTCTCACCCTAGCCCTCCTCCCATCTTGTGACCACAAAAATGTTTCTCGCTTCTATTAGTCTGTGTCTGCCTTGTTTGTTCATTCATCCTACCTTCCAGATTCTGTATCTAAGTGAAACTACATGGCACCTATGTCTCTCTGTCTGACTTATCTCACCCAGCACTCCAGGTCCACTCACACCACTGCAGACAACAAGATATTTTCTTCCATATATTGAGTCACAGTTCATTGAATGCATGCACTGCCTCCTATGCATCAATTCATCTAGTGATAGATACCCAAGCTACTTTCATATCCTGAACACTGAAAATAATTCTGTAATTAACATATGGATGCACATGTCTCTTCAACTTAGTGTTCTGGGTCTCCAAGGATAAATACCCAAAAGTGGAACTTTGGGTCCCTCTTTGTCTCTTGTTATGTCCTTTTTTTTTTTTTTAAGATGTTATTTATTATTTTCAGAGAGAGGGAAAGGGAGAGAGGCAGAGAGGGAGAGAGACATCAATGTATGTGGTTGCCTTTCACCTGCCTCCAGCCACAGACCTGGCTTGCAACCTGGTTATGTGCCCTGGTTGGAGATTCAAACCAGCGACCTTTGGGTTTGCAGGCTGGCGCCTTATCCACTGTGCCACCAACCAGGAAAAATATTTTTTTTCATCCTCTTACTTTCAGTCTGTGTGAGTCTTTCAGTCCGAAGTTTATCTCTTGTAAACATCATATATAAGGGGCTTCTTTTCTTTCCTATTCAGCCATCATATGTCTTTTTTAATAAGGTTTTTATTTTTCAATTATATGTAGTTGATGTGATTAGACATTTATATAACTTACAAAGTGATCATCCCAATAAATCTAGTACCCATTTGACACCATATATTATTAAATTTTTTTTTATATATTCTCTATGTTGTAGTTCATATCTCCATCACTATTCTGTAACTACCAGTTTGTACTTTTTTAATCCTTTCCCTGTTTTCTCAGTCTTTTCACCTCAATCTGTAACTGTCAAAATTTTCTCTGTATCTATGAGTCTGCTTCTTCTGTTTGTTTTGCTCTTTTAAAGATTCCATTGTATGTTAAATTATATAACATTTGTCTTTCTCTGTCTTATTTTACTCAGCACAAAACCCTTTAGATACATCCAGGTTGTTGCAGATGGCAAGATTTCATTCTCATTTATGGCCAAATCATAATCCATTGGTTATATATACCACTTTTTCTTCATCCATTCACCTATTGAAGGACACAGATTGCTTTTATATCTTGGCTATTGTGAATAATGCTGCATTGAACATACGGATGTTTATATCTTTTCAATTTAGTGTTTTGGGTTTCTTTGGATAAATACCCAGAAGTAGAATGTCTGGGTTCTTCTTTGTCTCTTGTTATACACTTCCTTTTAAAGTCTATTTTGTCTGGTACAAATATCACACCCCAGATTACTTTTTCTGTTTCAATTTTCATAAAATATCTTTTTGCATCTCTTTACTTTCAGTCTGTGTATATCTTTTGATTTGAAGTGATTTTCTCACAGGCAACATATGTAAGGGTCTAGTTTTCTCATCAATTTAGCCACCGTATGACTATGATTGAAGTACTTAATCCATTTTTACTTGAAGTAATTGTTGATAGATATGTCTTTACTATCATTTTAAATTTTATGTTTCTATGTCTTTTCTTCTTTTAAATAAGTCCCTTTAACATTTCTTTTATATCTGTGTGGTATGGATGAACTTTCTTACTTTTTCTTGTCTAAGAAGCTCTTTATCTGTCCTTTGACTCCAAATCAAAGCTTTTCTGGGTATAATAAACTTGGTTGTAGGTTCTTGTTTATTATCACTTTAAATATTTTATGTAATCCCTTCAGGCCTGCAGTTTCTGTTGAGAAATAGCTGACAGTGTTATGGGAGCTTCCTTGCATGTAACTAATTGCTTTCCTAGCTACTTTTAATATTATGTTTGTCTTTAACCTTTGCTATTTGAATTATGATTTGACTTGGTGTGGACATCTTTCAGTTTATCTTATTTGGGATGCTTTGTGCTTCCTGAACTCATATGTCTATTTTCTTCACCAGGTTAAGAAAGCTTTTGGCCACTATGTGTTCAAATATGTTTTCAATATTTTGTTCTCTATTTTATATCCTGCATCCCCATGATGAAAATATTGGTACTCCCTTGAAGTTGTCCCAGAACTTCTTAAACTATACTTATTTTTAAATTATTTTTCTCTTTTGATTGAATGTTCTTGCTTCCTTATCTTTCAACTCACTGATTTGACCCTCTGCTTCATTTACTACACTGTTGATTCCCTCTAATGTATTCTTTACTTCAGTTTTTGTATTTTTCTGTTTTCTATATCCATTTTTATGTTTCCTATCTCTTTTTGTTTTTTAAAGATTTTGATTATTATTTTTAAAGAGAGGGGAAGAGAGAGAGGCAGAGAGGGAGAAAAACATCAATGTATGGTTGCCTATCACTTCCCTCCAGGCTGGAGACCTGGATTGCAACCTGGCTATGTGCCCTGGCTGGAAATCAAACCAGTGACCTTTGGGTTTGCAGGCTTGTGGCTATGCACTGAGCCACCAGCCAGGGCTTCTTTGTTGAAGTTATCAATGAGATTGTTGACAATATTTTTTAAATTTAATTTTATTGTTGTTATCCCCTTTTTACTCCCCTCTGTCGCTTTCCCCAACCACCCACTCACCCACAAAGTCAATCCCACTTGTTGTCCATGTCTGCGGTTCTTCCATACTAAGTTCTTGACTAAACTGCTCCCCTTCTTTGCCTCTTCTTCCTCCTTCCCCCTGCCCACTGAAGGCCTATTGATTGTATTCATATATCTGGTTCTGTTTTGCTTGTTGTTTGTTTTGTTCATTATTGTCCTGTACTGGGTGAGATCATGTGCTATTTGCTTTCACTGACTGGCTTATTTCACTAAGCATAATACTTTCTAGTTCCATCCATGTTGTTGCAAATATTAGGAGTTCCTTCTTTCTTTCTGCTGTGTAGTACTCCATTGTGTGAATGTACAAAAGTTTTTTGATCCAATCATCCACTGATGGGCACTTAGGCTCTTTCTAGCATTTGGAAAATAGGTTCTTATGAATTGGTGTTTCAGGATTCTTCAGGTATAGTCCTAGTAGTGAAATTGCTGGATCAAAAGGCAATTCCATTTTTACTTTTTAAAGGAAGCTCCATAGTATTTTCCATAGTGGCTACACCAGCTTGCATTCCCACCAATAGTGCACCAGGGTCCCCTTACCCCACATCCTCTCCAAAACTTGTTGTTTGTTGATTTGTTGATGATTGCCATTCTGACAGGTGTGAGGTGGTGTTTTATTGTGGTTTTAATTTGCATCTCTCTGATGACTAGTGAGGCTGAGCATTCTTTCATAGACTTTTGGACTCTTTGTATGTCTTCCTCAGTGAGGTGTCTGTTCAGGTCTTTTGCCCATATTTTAATTGGTCTGTCTGTCTCCCTAGTGTTGAGTTGCATTAGTTCTTTATATATTTTGGAGATCAAACCGTGGTCTGAGGTATCATTGGCAATTATGTTTTCCCATACAGTTGGTTCATTTTGAATTTTGCCTGTGTTTTCTTTAGCTGAACAGAAACTTTTCAATTTGATATAGTCCCATTTGTTTATTTGTTCTTTGATTTCCTTTGCCTTTGGTGAAGTATCAGTAAACATATTTCTGCATAGGCTATCTAAAATTTTACTGCCTATATTTTTCTCCAGGACCTTAATAGTGGCACTGCTTATGTTTAAGTCCTTTATCCATCTTGAGTTTAATCTGGTATATGATGTAAGCTGGTGGTCTACTTTTACCTGCTTGCATGCTGCTGTCCATTTCTCCCAACACCACTTGTTGAAGAGACAGTTTTTACTTCATTTTATGTTCCTTTCCCCTTGGTTGAATATTAATTGACTGTAGAGTCCTGGGTTTACTTCTGGGATCTCCATTCTGTTCCATTGATCTATATGTCTGTTCTTATGCCAGTACCAGATAGTTTTGATGATAGTAGCCTTGTAGTATTGTTTGAAGTCTGGTATTGTGATTCCTCCTACCTTGTTCTTCTTTCTCAAGATTGATGTGGATATTCATGAGTATTTTTGGCTTCATATAAATTTTTGAAGTATTTTTTCTATTTCTGTGAAGTCTGTCATTGGAATTTTAATTGGGATTGCATTGAATCTATAGATTGCTTTGGGTAGTATGGACATTTGAATGATGTTAATTCTTCCATCCATGAACATGATATATGCTTCCATTTATTTGTATCTTCCTTAATTTCTTTCTTCAATGTTCTGTAGTTTTCTGAGTACAGGTCTTTTACCTCCTTAGATAAGTTTATTTCTCAGTACTTTATTTTTCTTGTTGCTATGATAAATGGGATTGTTTTCTAGCTTCTATTTCTAATACTTTATGATTGCTATACAAAAATGCTTTTGATTTCTGGTTATTGACTTTATATCCAGCTATTTTGCTAAATTTGCTTATTAGGTCAAGTAAGTTTTTGGTAGATCCTATAGGGTTTTGTATGTATGCTATTATGTTATCTGCAAATAATGATAGTTTAACTTTCTCCTTCCCAATTTGGATACCTTTGATTCCTTTTTCTATTCTGATTGCTTTAGCTAGAACTTCCAAGACGATGTTGAACTGAAGTGGAGAAAGTGGACAGCCTTGTCTTGTTCCTCATCTTAGGGGGAAAGCTTTTAGGTTTTGCCCATTGAGTATGATGTTGGCTTCAGATTTCTCATAAATGGCCTTAATGATGTTGAGGTATGCTCCCTCTATTCCCACTTTGCTGAAGGGTTTTATCATAAATGGTTGCTGTATTTTATCAAATGCTTTTTCAGCATCTATTGATATGATCATATGGTTTTTGTCTTTCATTTTGTTGATGTGGTATATTACATTTCTTGATTTACAAATGTTGTACCATCCTTATATCCCTGGGAGGAAACCCACTTGATCATGGTGTATAATCTTTGTATTGTACTGCTGAATCTGGTTGGCCAATATTTTGTTGAGAATCTTAGCGTCTATGTTCATCAGAGATATTGGCCTTTAGTTTTCTTTCTTAGTTGTGCCTTGACCTGGTATTGGGATTAGAATAATATTGGCCTCATAGAAAGAGTTTGGGAGTCTTCCCACTTACGGTATTTTTTGGTATAGGTTGAAAAGGATAGGAGTTAGTTCTTCTTTAAATGTTTGGTAAAATTCACCTGTGTTTCCATCCGGTCTGGGGCTTTTGTGCTTTGGGAGATTTTGGATTAGTTCTTTAATTTCACTAGTTGTTATTGGCCTATTCAGGCTTTCTGCTTCTTCTGGATTTCCAGAAATGTGTCCATTTCACCCAGATTGTCATATTTCTTGTCATATAGTTGTTTGTAGTAATTTCTTACAATCTTTTGTATTTCTGAGGTATCAGTGGTGATTTCTCCTCTGTTGTTTCTAATTATATTTATTTGGGTCCTCTCTCTCTTTTTCTTGATGAGTCTGGATAAAGGCTTTTAAATTTTGTTTATTTTTTCAAAGAACCACTCCTGGACTTGTTGATTCTTTGAACTGTAGTTTGGGTCTCTAAGTTATTTAGTCTTGCTCTGATCTTGATGATTTCCTTCCTTCTACTTGCTCTGGGATTTGTTTGTTATCGCTTCTCTAGTTCTTACAGCTTTATGGTTAAATTGTTTGTATAATCTTCTTGTGTCCTTTTTTAGGTAGGTCTGTACTGCTATAAATTTCCCCTGAGAACTGCCTTTGCTGTGTCCCATAGGTTTTGGACTGTTGTGTATTCATTGTCATTTGTTTCCAGGAACTTTTTTATTTCATCTTTGATCTCATTGTTAACCCATTCATTACTTAAAAGCATGCTATTCAGTCTCCATGAGTTAAAGTGTTTTTGGTTTTTTCCCTTGAGATTGGTTTCTCGTTTCAATTCATTATGATCTGAGAAGATGCTTGGTATGATTTCAGTTTTCCTGTATTTGTGGAGGCTTGTTTTATGACCTACCATGTGGTCTATCTTAGAGAATATTCCATGTGCATTTGAAAAAAATGTGTGTTTTGCTTCTTTGGGGTAAAATGTCCTACATATATTAGTTAGGTCCATTTCCTCTAGAGTGTTGTTCAATGCCACAATATCCTTAATGAATTTTTGTTTGGAAAATCTGTCCATTGTTGATAATGGGATATTAAAATTCCCTACTACTAGTGTGTTATTGTCTATATCTTTCTTGAAGTCCTCCAACATTTTCCTTATATATTTGGGAGCTCCTATGTTGGATGCATGTATGTTTACCAGAGTTATTTCTTCTTGATGGATTGTTTCCTTAATTATTATGAAATATCCTTTTTTATCTCTTTTTATGGCTTTCATTGTAAAATCTATTTTGTCTGAAATAAGTATTGCTACTCTGTTTTTTTTTTTTTTTCATGTTTATTTGTTTGATATGTACTTTTCCATCCCTTCACTATCAATCTGTGTCAATCTTTTGTTCTGAGGTGGGTCTCTTGAAGACAGCATATATGTGGGTCATTTTTTTTTTTTTTATATCCATTCAGCTACCTTGTGTCTTTTGATTGGCTCATTTAATCCACTTAATTTAAGGTTATTATTGATTGATACTTATTTATTGCCATTTTCCCACTTTGTACCTGTGTTTCTCTTCATCTTTCTTTGTATCTTCATTTTTTTTTTTTTTTTAAAGTAGACCCTTTAGCATTTCTAGCAATGCTGGTTTGATAGAGATGTACTTTTTTATTCTTCTTTTGTCTGGGAAACTTCTTATTTCTCCCATCATTTTGAATGAGATCCTTGCTGGGTAGAGTAGTCTTGGTTGCAGGCCTTTGTTTTCCATTACTTGGAATATTTTTTGCCATTCCATTTGGCTTATATTGTTTCTGTTAAATAATCATTTGATAGCCTTATCAGGGCCCACTTACATGTTATTTGCTGTTTCTCTCTTAAAGCTTTTAGGATTCTCTGTCTCTGAAATTTGCCATTTTAATTACAATGTGTCTTGGAGTGGGTCTATTTGGGTTGATCTTCATTGGGACGCTCTGTGCTTTCTGGACTTGATTAATGTTTTCGCTCATCATGTTAGGGAAATTTTCTATCATTACTTTTTTTTAACAGGTTTTCAATTCCTTGTTTCTCTTCTCCTTCTGGTATCCCTATGATATGAATATTATTGTGTTTCATGTTGTCCTGCAGCTCTCTTAAACCCTCTTCATTCTTGTTCAGCTTTTTTTCATTCTGTTACACTATCTTAAAATATTTTTCTACATTGTCCTACAGCTCGCTGATCTGATAGTCTGCTTCCTCCAGCCTGCTATTGATTCCTTCTACTGTACTCTTCAATTCAGAAATTGTGTTCTTTATTTCCTGCTGGCTCTTACCGATAGTTTATAAGTCCTTTTTAATGATGGTGTAGCTGTCAGTAAGTTCCTTGTAGCTTCCCTGGAGTTCTTTGTAGTTCCCCTGGGGTTGTTTATAGTTATCTTTGAGCTGGCTAAGCTTGTTGAGCTTCTCTAACATCATTCTTTTGAATTCCATATCTGATACTTTGTTAGCCTCTGTTTAATTTAGTGATCTTTCTGAGATCAGTCTATCACCTTTCCTTTTGGTGATAGACTGATTCTTTCCCGCCACCCCCGCCCCCCATTTTGGGTGTCTGTTTTTCCTTGTTTTTGTCTTGGGTTAATCTGCTTTGAGTCCCTCCCTTCGTAGAGCACCCTTCTGTGTTAGGAGATTTGTGAGTTCAGTGTTGCAGTCTCCTAGATCTTCTCCACTTGTTGCTCTTGGGTGGCCTTTATGTCATTAACTTGGGCTGTCTGGTTTTATTTTGATTATGTTGTATATGTTTTCTTCCAGTTGGTTGATTGAGAGGCACTCTTTCTATCCTTTCTCATACACTGTTTTTGAGCTGCTCCTAAGACAGAACCACCTGTCCAGGCAAAATAACCACACCTTCAGAGATAGTTCTCCTTTAATCCCTCTTTCAACTGCTTATGAATCTAGCTCCATACCCATACCTTTCAAGGTAACCCCTGCTTTTAATCACACCCTCAGCTGTACCTGAGCCAGTCTTAATAGAAATATAGATATGATAAGACTGTTGTATGACAGGAATAAATGATTAAGTTGACTAAACTATAGGTAATTTTGAAGGGTGCAAAGGAGTAGCAAAGATAGCAAGGATAGGAGAGAGAAAACCAACTTATTTATTCTACAGAAATGAAGAGGGGGAGAATCTGAAAGCCTTAAGTATGAGTGAACAGTATAAGCCTATATATATAGTTGTTGCATCTACCTGCCTGTTCACCCTTAATGAGCCCTGATTGGTCCAGGTAGAGCCAGGACCTGTGTGCTCTGAGCAGAAAAAAAATGTGTAGTTCCGAGTAATGCAACCACAATAAATAAATAAGAAAGGAATAAAGAAAGAAAGAAGGAAGGAAGGAAGGAAGGAAAGAAAGAAAGAAGGAAAGAAAGAAAGAAAGAAAGAAAGAAAGAAAGAAAGAAAGAAAGAAAGAAAGAAAGAAAGAAAGAAAGAAAGAAAGAAAGAAAGAGAAAGAAAAGAAAAGAAAAAAGAAAGAAAGGGTTTAAGTAGCTGGGGAGGGGAGGATTACTTAGATTGAGAGCTGTGAATGAGTTGTAGCAGGAGAGTGAGTAGACTTTAAATCAAGAGTAGGAGGATGGTCTTGGGTATTTAGGTGGATTGAGATAGGGGAGGAGTGAAAATATGTGAGTTGGGATACACTATGATATAAACAGTATTTACTTAAAATACACTCATTGTAAGGGCTGGAAGTAACTTTTGAAAAGAATATGTTAGGGATTCACGTAGCTCTCAGTGTAACTCAGGTGCTTGACATTAGCAGCAATCCGTTTCCTGAGTCTGCCTCTTTTTCTTGATCAAGTCTCTGTAGTCTACAGTTGAGCTATGTGATCTTGGAGTGGCAGGGCCTATGGTTGTCACAGTCAGGGCTGATTCTGAGTGTCAGCCCCCAGGTAGGCTGGGCCTCAAGTAGCCTACCTGGGTTTCTGCTCTGCTGGTGTTTTGGGGCCCTCCCTTCTCTCACTGGTTCTGTGTAAAGACTTGCAGGGTACTTCTGTGGTGTCTATGGCTGCTCCTCTCCTTCTTGCTCCTGGAGGAGGTTCCTGCCTGCGATGGGCACCTAGCTACAACACAGGGTGGCCTGCAACCTCACTGGCTCCTGTGATGGCTGGCCCTTCCCCTGCAGCTCCCAGAGGAGGTAGCCCCTGTCTGCAAATAGAAACTGCCCCCCCCCCCCCCGGGGTTAAGGCTAACCCTCCAAGCAGTCCAGCTCTTTGTGGATTTTTTCACAACTGCCTCTGTGATGCACACCTGGCTCCCCAGAGGGTCCACAGTGCAGTCTGCCAGCTAACACTATTCCTCCCCATCCAGCTGGGTGGAGGCATCCCCAATTGCCAGGGCTCTGAGCCGCCCTCCCCAGGTGATGCAGCTGCACAATTTTCAGCCCTCTTGCTGCTCCAGCCAGTACACTTCCCTGCTTCCATGCTCTTGCTCCCTGAGGTCCTCTCCTCCTCTGCCTCTGGCCTGGGGAAGCACTTCCTCTCTCAGCCACTGGAGCAAGGCTCTCACACAGTCCCTCCCCTGCAGGAGTTCAATTCCCCATTTCCTCCAGAGTTTGCATTCACTGTCCACACTTCACTGTTCAAATTTCTAGTCACCTGGAAGCCTGGAGCTGTCTTCAGTTAGAGGTGCCCCTCCAGGCAGAGCTGCCACTGCCCAGAGCTGATCTCGGCCTGCCCACTGGTTTGGAACTGTCTCACCTGCTCTCCTGTAGGTCTCTGCTGCCTCTGGGCTGTGCTCCCCTGAGTCCAGATGCGTACCACTCCAATTCTTAGGGACCTGCAGACATCTCGTGCTCCTTACCCTATCCTCCAGCTGTTCTGGTACTCAAGAACACCATCATTACTGCTCTCTACTCTGTCGCCATCTTTGGGCTCTCTGTTGACATCTTTATAAGCAGTGTTTTGAACTATGTATGTGATAGATTGCTAGTGTTCACTTTGTTCTTTTAGTTCTTCTGGAGTTTTATTTTGTTCTTTTATTTGAGACATGTTTCTTTGTCTTCATTTTGTCTACCTACTGTGTTTGTTTCTACCTATATTAAGTAGAGCCCCTATATCTTTTGGTCTTGGTAGAGTAGCCTTATCTAGTAGGTGTCCTAGTGACACATAGTTTCCCTTGTCACTTGAGGCAAGTATTTCAGGTGTGTCCCTTGTGTACATAGTTTATGCCCTCCTGATATAGATGAGCTTTCATTACTGTTGATGTGTCAACGTGAAGAATTGACCCTTAGGTTGATTGGTTGTGAGGACTGGTCAGCACTGCAGTGGAGGAGTTATTGTACATGGGTTACCCTACAGAGCAAGATTTGCTTTAGTGTAGCATGGTTCCTATGGAATCTGCTTTGTGAGAGTGACATTCATTCATGGAGGTGATTGGGTGGTGGCATGGTGTTATTTAAAGCTCACTGTTAGATATGTTAATTCTAGGAGCTTGTGCAATGTCTGGCGCTACTCAGTATGACTTACAAAGCTATTTGAAGATTGTTGACACTTGCATAGGGCTTGGGGCAAGGTGGGAAGGTGCCTGGGAATCATAAAGCTAAAGCTATCAACTGAGGCTCTCTGTCACTAGCTGGACTTTGAGCTGCTTAGCAAGAAATCAGATGCTACTTATTTGGAATTTGTGAACCTTTGAGAGATTCTTCCAAGGTCCACAGCATAATCCAAGAAAGACTGTTTATATGGAAAACCCACTGGAAAGGCTTGGGTGGGCATGCAAGTTTGGTTGGGCAGAGTTTCAGGAAATCACTAGGCAGGGCAAATGGTGTTGGCTAGGTTGACAAAGACTCAAATTTGGTGCTTGCCTATGACTGCAGAGGGAGACTCATCAAAGAAACAATGGCTTCAGCCAGCAGTTGTGTCTAGGAGAAAGCTGTCCCTGCTCTGGTTCTCGAGTACCAGAGCAGCAAGAGGACAGGATAGGGAGTGCTAGACACCTTCAGGTCCCTAAGAAATGGAGTGGTCAGCATCTGGACTCAGGGGAACACAACCCAGAGGCAGCTGAGACCTGCACGAGAGCAGCCCACAGGTCCAGAATACAACCAGACAGACCAAATAAAGGCCACACCAAGAAATGCAAGTGGAGAAAATCTGGGAGACTGAAACATTGAACTCCACAAATCTCCTATCACAGAAGGGTGCTCAACTACGGCAAGGAAGCAAAGCAGGTTAACCAAAGGAAAAAACAAAACAAAACCAACAAACCATAAAAAGCAAGCAACAACAGACACACACAATGGAGAAAAAAAGAATCAGTCCATCACCAAAGGAAAAGGAAGAATCCCCAGAAAGAACACAAAATGAAACAGAGGCACCTGAAATATCAGATAAAGAATTCAAAAGAATGATGATAGAGAAGCTCAGTGAGCTCAGCCACATAAAAGAAAACTATAAACAACTCCAGGAGAACTACAAAGAATTCCAGGGAAGTTACAAGGAACTTTTCAACAACATGAAAAAAAAAAAAAAAAAAACATAAAAACTATCAATAAGTGTCAGGAGGAAATGAAGAATACAATTTCTGAATGGAAGAATACAGTAGAAGGAATCAACATTAGCTAGAGGAAGCAGAGGACCAGATCAACGAGTAGGAGGACAATGTAGACAAATACTCCAAGACAGTACAACAGAATAAAATAAGGCTGAGCAAGATTAAAGAGGGTCTAAGAGAGCTGCAGGACAACATGAAATGTAACAACATCCATATCATAGGGGTATCGAAGGAGAAGAAAAACAATGAATGGAAAACCTGTTCAAAAAAGTCATGATAAAAAATTTCCTTAACATGATGAGTGAAAACATTAATCAACTTCAGAAAGCACAGCAGGTCCCAAAGAGGATCAACCCAAACAGACCAACACCAAGGCACATTATTATTAAAATGGCGAATTTCAAAGACAAAAAGAGAATCCTAAAGCATCAAGAGAGAAATGGCAAATAACATATAAAGGGGCTCCAATAAGGCTATCAAATGATTATTCAACAGAAACAATTCAAGTCAGAAGGGAATGGCAAAAAGTATTTCAAGTCATGGTAAACAAAGGCCTGCAACCAAGAATACTATACCCAGCAACACTCTCATTCAGGATAGAAGGAGAAATAAGGAGCTTCCCAGACAAAAAAAAAAAAAAGATGAAAAGAATACATCTCTACCAAACAAGCATTGCAAGAAACGCTAAAGTATCTGCTAGAAAAATAAGGAAACAAATAAAATGAAGAAACAGAGAAAGCCAAAGAGGAATACAGACACAAATGGAGAAAATGGCAATGAATAAGTATCAATCAAAAATAACCTTAAATGTAAATGGATTAAATGCACCAATCAAAAGACATAGGGTAGCCGAATGGATAAGACAACATGACTCACATATATGCTGTCTTCAAGAGACCCACCTCAGGCAAAGGGAACCCTCATGCACTGTTGGTGGGAATGCAAGCTGGTGCAGCCACTGTGGAAAACAGTATGGGGTTTCCTTAAAAAACTAAAAATGGAACTGTCTTTTGATCCAGCAATTCCACTACTTGGACTATACCCAAAGAATCCTGAAACACCAATTCATGAGAACCTATGCACACCTATGTTTATAGCAGCACTATTTACAATAGCCAAGTGCTGGAAACAGCCTAAGTGCCCATCA
>PVIW01007568.1:37786-71207 GCA_004026585.1 Noctilio leporinus
AGAAAGAAGGAACTTGTACCCTTTGCAACAACATGGATGGAACTGGAGAGTATTATGCTTAGTGAAATAAGCCAGTCAGTGAAGGACAAATATCATATGATCTCACCCATTACGGGACAATAATGAGCAAAACTAACAACAAGCAAAACAGAACCAAGTATATGAGTACAAGGAATAGGCCTTCAGTGGTCAGGGGGAAAGGGGTTGAGGGTGGGGGAAGGTAGAGGCAAAGAGGGGGAGCAGCTTAAACAAGAACCTAGTATAAAGGAACCATGGACGTGGACAACAGGTGGGACTGACTTTGTGGGGAATGGGTGGGTGGGGAGGGGGACAGAGGGGAGCAAAAAGGGGATGGATGTAATACAACAACAATAAAATTTTAAAAAAAGACATGAAATAACTAATTTTGGCAAGATGTAGAACAGGGCAAATAAAAAAAAGAGACCCACCTCAGAACAAAAGATCAACACAGATTGAGAGTGAAGGGATGGAAAACTATATCAAGCAAGTGGACATGAAAAAAAAGCTGGAGTAGCAATACTGATTTCAGATAAAATAGATTTTACAATGAAGGCCATAAAAGGGACAAAGATGGACATTTCATAATACTTTAGAGAACAATCCATCAAGAAGAAAAAACTCTGATAAACATATACGCACCCAACATAGGAGCTCCAAAATATATAAGGAAAATCTTGGAAGACTTTATGAAAGACATAGACAGCAACACACTAATAGTAGGGGATTTTAATACCCCACTATCAATAATGGACAGATCTTCCAAACAAAAAATCCCCAGAGATGTTGTGGCATTGGACAACACTCTAGGGGAAGTGGACCTAACTGATGAATACAGAGTATTTTGCACCAAAGAAGCAAAATACACATTCTTTTCAAATGCACATGGATCATTCTCCAAGATAGACAACATGGTATGTCACAAGACAAGCCTCCACAAATACAGGAAAATTGAAATCATACAAAGCATCTTCTCAGATCACAACGGCTTGAAACTAAAAACCAAATTCAAGGGAAAAACCCAAAAATTCTCTAACTCATGGAGACTGAATAACATGCTTTTAAGCAATGAAAGGGTCAACAATGAGATCAAAGATGAAATCAAAAAGTTCCTGGAAACAAATGACAATGAACACACAACAGCCCAAAAACTATGGGATACAGCAAAGGCAGTTCTCAGGGGGAAATTTATAGCAATACAGACCTTCCAAAAAAGGTTACAAGAAGTTTATACAAACAACCTAACCACAAAGCTGCAAGAACTAGAGGAGCAACAACAAACAAAGCCCAGAGCAAGTAGAAGGAAGGAAATCATCAAGATCAGGGCAGAACTAAATAACTCAGAGATTCAAACTACAATTCGAAGAATCAACAGGACCAGGAGCTGGTTGTTTGAAAAAATAAACAAAATTGACAAGCCCTTATCCAGACTCATCAAGAAAAAGAGAGAGAGGACCCAAATAAACAGAATCAGAACTGAAAGAGGTGAAATCACCACTGATACCTCAGAAATACAAAAGATTGTAAGAAATTACTACAAACAACTCTATGACAAAAAATATGACAACCTGGATGAAATGGACACATTTCTGGAAAGGTATAATCTACCAAAACTGAACCCAGAAGAAGCAGAAAACCTGAATAGGTCAATAACAACTAGTGAAATTAAAGAAGTAATCCAAAATCTCCCAAAGCACAAAAGCCCTGGACCAGATGGCTACATAGGTGAATTTTACCAAACATTTAAAGAAGAACTAACTCCTGTGCTCCTCAAACTATACCAAAAAATCCAGGAAGAGGGAAGATTCCAAACTTTTTCTATGAGGCCAATATTATTCTAATCCCAAAACCAGGGCAAGATCCAACTAAGAAAGAAAGCTACAGGCCAATATCTCTGATGAACATAGATGCTAAAATTCTCAACAAAATATTGGCCAATCAGATTTAGCAGTATATTACAAAGATCATACACCATGATCAAGTGGGCTTCATCCCAGGGATGCAAGGATGGTACAACATTCGTAAATCAATAAATATAATACACCACATCAACAAGTTGAAAGATAAAAACCATATGATCATATCAATAGATGCTGAAAAAGCATTTGATAAAGTGCAGCAACCATTTATGATAAAAACCCTCATCAAAATGGGAATAGAGGGAGCATACCTCAATATCATAAAGGCCATCTATGAGAAACCTGAAGCCAATATCATACTTAATGGACAAAAACTGAAAGCTTTCCCCCTAAGATCAGGAATGAGACAAGGCTGTCCACTTTCTCCACTTCTATTCAACATTGTCTTGGAAGTTCTAGCTATAGCCATCAGAGGAGGAAAAGGAATCAAATTATCCAAATTGGAAAGGAGGAAGTCAAACTGTCATTATTTGCAGATGATGTGATAGTGTACATACCAAACCCGATAAGCTCCACCAAAAACTTACTCAACCTAGTCAGCAAATTTAGCAAAATGGCTGGGTATAAAGTCAATATCCAGAAATCAAAAGCATTTTGATATACCAATAATGAAACAACAGAAATAGAAGTGAAAAATCAAATCCCATTTACTATAGCAACAAGAAAAATAAAGTACCTAGGAATAACCTTAACTAAGGAGGTAAAAGACCTGTACTCAGAAAACTACAGAACAATGAAGAAAGAAATCAAGGAAGATAGAAATAAATGGAAGCATATACCATGTTCATGGATGCAAAGGATTAACATCATTCAAATGTCCATACTACCCAAAGCAATCTACAGATTCAATGCAACCCCAATTAAAATACCAATGATAGACTTCACAGAAATAGAAAAAATACTTCAAAAATGTATATGGAGCCAAAAACGTCCAGGAATAGCCATAGCAATCTTGAGAAAGAAGAACAAGGTAGAGGGATCACAATACTGGACTTCAAACAATACTACAAGGCTATTGTCATCAAAACAGCCTGGTATTGGCATAAGAATAGACATATAGATCAATGGAACAGAATAGAGAGCCCAGAAATTCACCCAGGACTCTATGGTCAACTAATATTTGACAAAGAGGGAAGGAACATCAAATGGAGTGAAAACAGTCTCTTCAACAAATGGTGTTAGGAGAACTGGACAGCAACATGGAAAAAGATAAAACTAGACCACCAACTTACACCATACACCACAATAAACTCAAGATGGATAAAGGATTTAAACATAAGCAGTGCCACCATAAAGGTCCTGGAGAAAATTATAGGCAGCAAACTTGTGGATATCCTATGCAGAAATATGTTTACTGATACTTCACCAAGGGCAAAGGCAATCAAAGTACAAATCAACAAATGGGACTAAATCAAATTGAAAAGTTTCTGTTCAGCTAAAGAAAATAACAGCAAAATTCAAAGGGAACCAATTGTATGGGAAAACATAATTGCCAATGACACCTCAGACAAGGGTCTGATCTCCAAAATATATAAAGACAGATAGCCCAATTAAAAAATGGGCAAAGGACCTGAACAGACAACTCACTGAGGAAGATATACAAAGGGCCCAGAGGCATAGGAAAGAATGCTCAACATCTCTAGTCATCAGAGAGATGCAAATTAAATCCACAATGAGATACCACCTCATACCTGTCAGAATGGTAATCATCAACAAATCAACAAACAACAAGTGTTGGCGAGGATGAGGGGTAAAGGGAACCCTCATACACTGTTGGTGGGAATGTAGGCTGGTGCAGCCACTGTGGAAAACAGTGTGGGGTTTCCTTAAAAAACTAAAAATGGAACTGCCTTTTGATCCAGCAATTACACTATTTGGACTGTACCCAAAGAATCCTGAAACACCAATTCATAAGAAAAGAACCTATGTACACCTATGTTCATAGCAGCACTATTTACAATAGCCAAGTGCTGGAAACAGCCTAAGTGCCCATCAGTGGATGATTAGATCAAAAAACTTTGGTACATTTACACAATGGAATTCTATACAGCAGAAAGAAAGAAGGAACTCGTACCCTTTGCAACAACATGGATGGATCTGGAGAGTATTATGCTTAGTGAAATAAGCCAGTCAGTGAAGGACAAATATCATATGATCTCACCCATTACAGGACAATAATGAACAAAACTAACAACAATCAAAACAGAACCAAATATATGAACACAGTGAATAGGCCTTCTGTGGTCAGAGGGAACGGGGTTGAGGGGAAGGGGGAGGCCAAGGCAAAGAAGGGGAGCAGCTTAGACAAGAACCTAGTATAAAGGAACCATGGACATGGACAACAGGTGGGATTGACTTTGTGGGGAATGGGTGGGTGGGGAGGAGGACAGAGGGGAGCCAAAAGGGGATGGATGTAATACAACAATAAAATAAAATAAAATAAAATAAAATAAAATAAAAAAGGGACAGGCAAAAAAAAAAGAGATTTCTCAAGAGAGACTTTTGCTTTTTAATTTTTTTTAATTTTCCATTTCATCCAAACCAAAAGCTAGAAAAAGCACATGACTTTATTTTCAGCCTTTTCAGCCAGCTCGTTGTTCTTGTTGAATTATTAGAAGCGTCATCCTTCAGGTGTTTTACTTTCATGCAGAGTTCTCTCATCTAATTTCTCCCCTTCTCTAGGCTAATGCTTGGTTTTCTGTCCCCAACTTGCATAGACCAATAAAAATGCAATTTGCTTATCTTTCTGGATTAATGATATCTATCCTTTAATAGAATCCCTTAATAATTTTTATCACCTTAGTCAATATTTGCATTTTAGGTGTATTGTACCAGGAGATATATTTCTGAATATCCAGTCTGACTTGTTACCTTAAATTTAAAAATCTATCATGCTATGTCTCAGTCACAAGGAAAACTTATTCCACATTTTCCCATTTTCAGACATTGATTCTACTAATTCTTCTTGATATAAGAAGCATTGTTTTCTGACACTCAATAACTTGGCCTTTGGAATTAGATATTTTGAGTGCAAGTATTTGCTCTGCCACTCTGTAAGAGCATAACCTTGGACTACTTACTTTTTAAAACCTCAGTTTCTGCACCTGTAACATGGAGCTGTTACTAGTATACCTCTCACAGAGTTGTTGTAACAACTGAATCAGATAATATGTGTAAAGCATTAATATCATCCCTCACACTCTGTATAAGCATTCTAGAGTCAAATATAAGAAAGGATAAATTAATGTTAGTTACTATTATTACCTAGGATGTCCTTTCTTTAAACATTTGTTTATTGAATCCTTATTCACCATTAAGGACCAATATATTCTCCCTCCTTCAAAAATCCACTCAAATATCTCTGGAAATCATTACATTTTTTATTTTATACTCATATAGCATGTCTATTGCTTATAAATCTCTTAAAGCATTTTTTCCAGATCCAACTCTTTTCCCTCTAAAGTTTGGGAGCTTCTACAGTATAAGCATTAGCATAGGGAATATGTCAAATTTTACTGTATTGATCTGTGTCTTGTACTCTAGAACAGTTCTTTAATGAAGAAGGTAGCATAAGCATACATATGAGAAAGAGAATGAAGAAAGGCAGAAAGAAAAACGTGATGCAATTTTAGGCTAAAGAGCTATTTCATATATATTATTTCAAATGCTCCTTACAATGAATCCTGGTTGATGTGTATATGAAGTTTATTATAGTTTCCATTTTTGGATAGATAGATATACATATTCATGAGTTAATGGTTTATCAAAATGTACTGGAATACAGATTTTCTGATATCATTACACAAACTGTTATTTTGAGGGAAGAAGAGAGGAAGCAGTGGCTTGACACAGGAAGTTTGGGGGAAGAATATTAAATCTTAACCCAGAAGAAGGTAAATTTCAATAATAGAAATAGGAAGGGGAAAGTGTAATGAGTTGGATAAGAGATTAAAGAAATTCGCTGATGATTAATCAGAGGTCTCAGAGAAACAACAAATAGGACAAATATAAGTTTATATATACTCTATAGAGATATATATCTATTTATATCTATATATCTCTCTTTATCTCCATCTTCTTATCTATCAAGAGAAAGGTTTATTTTATAAAGTAGGCTCACGTGCTTTTGGAGGCTGAAATCTATAGAGCAAATCAGCCATCTGAAGACCCAAGGACTGATTGATGCTGCAGTGTTGAGAGCCCGAAGGTAGCTTGGTGTCAGATTCTCTTCTACTTGGAAGGACCTCTTAAGGCTTTCATGACCTTATTGTCTGAGATCTACTCACATTATAAACAGTAATCTGCTTTAGTCAAATTCTACTGATTTAAATGCTAATATATCCTTAAAATACCTTTACAGTAATATCTAGACTGGTGTTTGACCAAAACCTACATACCAAGGTCTAGTTAAGTTTGTAACATTGCGGAATTGTAACCAACCCCAGCCATTCCTTTGACATTGTTTCTGTAAATGCTAACTCTGACTAATATGTAGCATTTAGATAAACAGTATGTCTGTATAAGAGTTCTAGGAACTTATTTTAAAAGATACAGATTCTGGCCTTCAGTCATCCCAGCTCTGGGAGATTTGCTGACTTTAAACTGTAAAACCAGGATGATGTAAAACTAGGATGAAAAAAACCAGGATGATGCACACCAGACCATCACTTAACCAGTTTTGAGGTCCTTATAGGAATTGATTTTGCTGATCTGCATGTAGAAAATTTTTCAACCCTCTCCCCTTGATCTCTTTCTTCTGCTTTCCCTCTCTCCCTCCTTATAAAAACCTCTGCCTACACTGAAATTTTGTGATGAGCTTCAGGACAAGAACTCCCTCCCCCCACCCCCACCCCCACCCCCACATCTTCTCCTTGAATGAACCACTTTCCTTCTCATTGGCACCTGTCTCATAAATTTGGCTTTTGTGCAGTAGGTAGCCAAACCTGGGTTCAGTTACAAGTTGACACCTAAAATTAATCATCACATTGGTTAAGAGAAAACTTACAAACTTACAAATTCAATCTCTTAATTTTTTCCTCTTTTCTTTCATCTAATTATGTTGTTTTTCAAGTCTCACTTTTCCTAAAAACTGTCTGTAAACTGACTCTCTAATACCTCATTAGCACTTTCAAACAGGGCTTAGGTTAGCCTTTTTTCCAGCAAGACCCAGAATAAAAATTTAAAGCATCTTTTCTCCTTTCTACAACCTCTTCTTTTCTTATTCTTTCTTTTGACTTTAGACAAAAACGTTTTATATATTATCTTGGAATATAAGAGATTTTTTTTTTTTTTAAGCAGTATAAGTGAAGAACAATAGAATGAAACAAGTAGAGTAGAAAGAAAGAGTTGAAAGTGGTAACTCAGAGAAAAACTAACAGGATATTTGAAAGGTGAAAAAATGATTTATAGATCTAAGAATGCCAGCAAAGTTTTTCCTGAGCTGCACTAGTAATAAAATGCTTCAAAAGCCTGGGATGCCTCAGTGCATGCTGGCAACTGAGAAGTTCACAGCTGGGAACTTTTGATAGTTTGATAGAAATGGCAATGCTAGGAATTATGAAAGGAGAATTTAGCATCTGAAAGAATCACTTACTATTACTATATGAGTAGAGAATATTTGCCATTTAGTCAGATTCTTTTCTTCTATAATTAGAAAGTAAGATTTTAATCAGCTCCTCCAAGGATCTAGCTCCTAATGAATTCAATGTCTCCATTTTTACAGCACGTACCAACAATATGAGCTATAATAAGACTAAGTAAATCTTTCAAAATTCCCTGAAGCTTAATATTTTAATTTTTTTCTAAGAAGGTTTTTCATGTTGATATAATATAGTTTATTACCAAGATGTAGATATACTACCCAGAAAATAAACATTGCCCGTGTAAATGACTTGAAATAAGTCTGATTTAGTAGTTATTTTTCATAATAGTTTACAGGCATAGCTTCAAAAACTTTAATGTAACTTGACCTAGATTTTCTTTCACTGTTTGAATGAATTTTACATTACATACAAAACTGTGGTTTAATTTGTGTTTATATGCCTCCATTGGTGGGAAATCCACTTTTCAAGCAGCCCACCTGAAAGTATGTTATGAACCCTCAACCCAAAGGCATGTTTATTGCTTTTCAAGAGAGAGGGGAAGGAGGAGAGAGAGAGGGAGGGAGAGAAAAATTGTTGTGAGAGAGAAACATTGGTTGGTTGCCTCTTGTACTCACCCCAACTGGGGATCAAATTTACAACCTAAATATGCATACATGCCCTGACCAAGGATCAAACCTGCAATTATTGGGTGTACAGGATGGCATTTCAACCAACTTAGCAACCCAGCCAGGGCAGTCCATCTGAATTTTAGATAACTTTAACTTCTTGGTATTTTGCTGGAATTTATCTTTCTGTAGCTTCTACTCACTGATTCTAATTCTACTTTTTGAACTTCATTAGAATAAACCTAACATCTTCAACTCATAAGTCTTTAAAATATTTGAAGAGAATTCTCACTCTTACTTTGGAGTTGTCTCTTCTTCAAAATACATCCCCCAAATTTTCTTTTTCATTTTTTTTAAAGATTTTATTCATTATTTTTAAAGAGGGGGGAAGGAAGGGAGGAAGAAAGAGAGAGAAACATCAATGTATGGTTGCCTTTTATCTGCCTCTAGCTGGGACCTGGCTGGAGACCTGGCTTGCAACCTGGGTATATGCCCTGCCTAGGAATTGAAACAGTGACCTTTGGGCTCATAGGCCAGAGCTCAATCCACTGCATCATGCCAGCCAGCCCACTCCAACCCCCCCACCCATATTTTCAACTTTGTTTTATTACTAAGTGTCAAGCATTTTTTCTTTACTGATCTCTTTCCTATAACAGGTCCAAAACTAGGCAATTACCTTATATGCCCTGACTGGCAGACAATGGTAGCAAAAACTTATTGAAATACTTCCCCATTTCTATTATTCCATTATATCTCTTTAACTCTTTGGTTTATTAAAACTTGACAGTCATCTTATCACATGGTGCTATGCTACATTACTTCTAACTTCATCTGGGAAGTTGGGTTTTTGGACCCAAGTTTAGGATCTTATGTTAATCCCTGTACTTCTATCTTTGTTAGAGATTCATCCCATTGCTACAGACTGACAAGATTTTTTTGTTGTTTCAATTCTGGTTCTGACATACAATGTGTTCATTCTCTTGCCAGGCTTCATGTCATCTACATATTTGATAAGCATGCCTTCTGTAGCTTCATACAATTCAATCTATAGAATTATACAGTCATAATTGCATCTTTTGAGAACTTTCCAACCTTCTAAAGTTATATTTCCTTTCAAAAATTCATGTTATAGAGTAATACAAACTTTTTGCTGAACTTTTAGAAGTTCTACTTTCTAAATTTCTTCTCTTCTTTGAATACACACATTCTTATCTGACAGGTTCTCAAAACTCATTCATTTCATTAATCTCTAACTGTGATTGTCAGTGCCAACTTGATTCAGCTGAAGAATATCCAGAGTTCAAAAAAACTTACATTGGTGATGGTGTGTCCAGAAGAGATTAGAATTTGAATCCCAGAAGAGATTGAATCAGTTAATTTCTAACCAAGATCACACTATCCAAAGTGGGTGGTCATCATCCACAAAAAGACAATGGGCCATTCACTCTTTGTCTCATCAGACACATCAATTTTCTCCTGACCTAGAACATCAACAATCCTGATTTTCAGGGTTTTTTTTTTAATAAAAAAATAAAATTCAATGTCTTTTAAAAATGTTTTATTGATTATGCTGTTACAGTTGTCCCAGTTTTCCCCTTTGTCTTTTTTTTTTTTTTTTTGCTCTGTACTCCCTTCTCTCTAGCAATCCCCACTTTGGTTCATGTCTAAGAGTCATGCGTATAAGTTATTTGGTTTCTCCATTTCCTATACTATTCTTAATACCCATCTGTCTGTTAGCAATTATGTTTCTTAATCCCTGTACATTTCTCCCTCATATTCCTCCTTACCCATCCCAGCTATCTCCATATCTATGATTCTGTTCCTGTTCTATGTGTTTTGTTTTTGTTTTTTAGATTTAGTTCTTGATAGTTGGGAGTTTGTTGCCACTTTACTGTTTATAGTTTAGATCTTCTTCTTTTTCTTAAATAAGTCCCTTTAACATTTCATATAGTAAGGGCTTGGTGATGACGAACACCTTTAGCTTTACCTTGTCTAGGAAGCACTTTATCTGCCCTTCCATTCTAAATGATAGCTAAATGATAGTTTTGCTGGATAGAGGAATATGCATGGTAGGTTCTTGCTTTTCATCACTTTGAATACTTCTTGCTGGCCCCTTCTTATAGGCAAAGTTTCTTTACTTTTGGGAAATCATCTGATAGTCTTATAGGAAGTCCTTTGTAAGTAATTATTTGCTTTTGTCTTGCTGTTTTTAGGATTCTCTCTTTATCTTTATCCTTTGGCATTTTCATTATGATATGTCTCAGTGTGGTCTTTTTCAGGTCTCTCTGTACTTTCTAGACTTGTATGTTTATTTCCTTTGCCACTTAGGGAAGGTTTTTTTTTTCACTATTTTTCATGTAAGCTTTTGATTGATTTCTTGCTCTTTCTCTGGCACCCCTATGATTTGAATATTGGTATATTCCAGAGGTTCCTACACCTCTCCTAGTTTTACTTTTTTTTTTTTTTCATTTTTGTTTCTTCTTTCTGTATTTGTTGAATAATTATTATTTTTCCTTTTATTCAAAATTATTGATTTGAATCCTGGCTTTCTTTCCTTCACTGTTGGTTCTCTGTAGATTTTTCTTCATTTTACGTCGCATAACCTTCATTTCTTCTTTTATGTTGTTACCTTACTCATTGAGTTCTCTGAGCATCCTGATCACCAGTGTTTTGAAGTCTGCATGTAATAGGTTGGCTTCTCTGTTATGTTTAGTTCTTTTTCTGGAGTTTCATTCTGTTCCTTCATTTGGGCCATATTTGTTTGCCTCCTCAATTTGGCAGCATCCTTGTGTTTGCTTCTTTGCATTAGAGCTTCTTTTACTCTCTGTCTTAATAGCATGGCCTATGTAGAAAAGGCACCTATAAATTGTATGAGAAAGATCCTTAGATAGTTGCCAAGGTAGGGAAGCCAAACTCACCTCTTCATGGCACTGTGTATGTGTGTATGTGAGTGTGTGTATGTGTGTGCATGCATGTGTGCAGGGGCTCAGAGAGGGAACAATGCTGCTGCCTGGCTTCTAGAGGCCTGCTCAGTGCTCTTCCCACTTCCACTCACCTCACCTACCTCCTGTACGCGGTTGGCACTCTTCCTGATGCTGCTGTGGGGTTTGTGTACATTCTAAGCCTTTGAGGTCTATTTAAGTAGTGAAAACCCAGCATTTTTTCCCCACTGCTCCAACCCCCATTGTTTTTCATTTTTTTTCCAGCCAGAGATAATGGGAGTTTATCTTCCCAGTGCTGGACCCCTGGGCAGTGTGGGGGATAAGATCACTTGCTTCCAAGGTATCCCTTCTGATTTTTATCCACCACATGTGAATGTGAAACCATCCATTCTGCCACTGCCACTGCTGCCTCCTCTGCATGCCACACTGTCTTTCTGTCCCATCTCTGGGACTCCACCCTCCTACCTATTCGGATGAATGTGGTTTCCTTAGATTTTTATTTGTCAGATTTCCATACAACTCAAATCTCTGATGGTTCTGGGCATTATTTGCTTTTTAGATCCGGTTGTAATTCTCTCTATGGTTGTGCAAGGAAGATAACTGTGTCTACCTACATTCCCAACCCTGAAAACCAACAGAAGTCTTGGTTTTCAGGGTTTGAGATTCAGACCAGTACTTACATCATCAGCTTCTTTGATTCTTAAGTCTTAAGATTCAAGCTATTACACTACCAGGCTTTCTGGCTCTTTGTCTTGTAGATAGCAGGTTGTGGGGCTCCTCAGCTTCATAACTCTGTGACCCAATTCCTACAATAAATTTCATTTCACATATGCCTACATTTGTATACATAGCCTATTGCTTCTGTTCCTTTTGAGAACCCTAACATACTAATCCCCTATTCATAATCATTTATTCATAACTTTATTTCTATTGTAGATAAGATTGGTTTAAAATTGGATTTGTTTCTTATTGTTGTTATATCAAGTTATAATACATTTAGTATTTAAAACAGTACAAATTTACTCTCATATATTTCTGGAGGTAAAGTCTGAAATGTGCCTCTCGCTGCTAGTATCCTCTAATTCAAGGATTTGTAACCTTCCTAAAAATAAACATTCTCTCAAATAATGCATTATTTACCCCAGAGAAATACTCTTAACCATTTCCCAGTCTTTGCCAGTTCTCATATTTTTACCAATGTAAAACAAATTGTTGCAGTTTACTATCTGAATGAAATTAGCATATTTAAAATAAAATGCACTATCCACTGAAATGTCCTTAGGGCAAAATAGAATATACTAATCCAAAAGTCAACTATGGAAGAAAGATAGGTTCAATTTTTAAAAATTGAACAGGCTTTTGTTTGCCACTGAGATAAAACTTCTAATTTGGATTTTGATAAAGATGAGAATATTAAGTAAAATTGAGTTCATTTATCAAGCTCAGAAGGATGGTGGGAAAATTATTCTATAATATTAATCTATGTTTACATATATGTCAAAATGTATGTGGGAGACTCTTTGAAATGAAGATTTGAGACTTTTTGTTTGTTTCTGTAGGGAATCTTAACAATACTACCTCACATTATAAACCACCAGGACAAGAGAGTCTGTCTTTAGATTCTCACCAAATATAACATAGAGTACTTGTAATTCTTCCACCATCTATAATTTTAGTCTGCTAAATTTCTACTTTAAAAGTATTCCCCAAAGAAGTTTTTATTAACATAGTTCTCTTTGTTGTCTAATTTGGGTTCTATCCATTTTAGCAGACATTTATGGGGCTTACTCTATCAATACTTTCAGAATTTAAAACACAATACGGCCTCCTTCAGCATTGTGGTGAAGCTAAAAGAACACTCAAGTGAGTTCCAAACACAGACTTTGGTTCCTAATTGAGCCACTACTGGCTCTATAATATTGGAGAACTCATTTTACTCTTAGCCCCAGTGTGGTTAGGTGTAAAATTAGGTTATTGGACTCTTTCCATGTTAATTGTTTACAACTAGTATTAAGGCAAGATACTACGAAGCTAGAAAAATTGTTTGGCAAGTGGAATGGGGAAACTGACATGGCTGAACAATTTAGAGCCAGGGCTGAAAGCTTTGGTTGCCTAGCAATGGGCAAAACTGGCCCTAGACCCTTGACCCCAAGGAGGCCTTTCTTCCCCTAGCATATCACTGGGGTCATGCAGTTTAGACCTTATGACCTTTTTCCCTAAAGATAACATTTCAACCTCAGTTGTATTTCAGCTTCTGGCTCAGAAAAATAAGAAAATTAGGTAGGTGGAGCCAAGACCAACTGCAATGGCTCATAATTGCCTGCCCCTGTGCTGACCAATCAGTGGAGGTTATGACCCTGAAAGGACACACCTGGAAAAGCTGATAGTCTATTGAGATCCTCCTCTAAGACCTCCCCTAAACTCCCAGACTTTGAAACTCTCAAGACTAAGGACCTAGTGTATTCTCTCCCTCCCAGGAGCATAATTGTGCCTTTTCCTTCCCCTTCTTCTTCTTTAAATCTAAGAGTCCCCATAAGACTTGCAGGCATGGGAGCAATGGGCAGTGGCAGCTCCCCCCAGGCTAACTCCTGAATTTGTGTCTAAGGCCTCCTTTCTCTGACTTCTCAGTGAGCTAAAGTAGCTCCACCGAGGCTATCTCTTGTAGACTTTTTTATTCTAGACCCTTCCTTGTTTTACTGACCCTTGCGTTAATAAATGCACTCATATAATCACCTAGATTCATGTTGTAAAATCTTTCCTGCACAAAGTCAAGAATCCTTACACTACTGGCCATCCCTAGGCAGACCTGTTTTGGCCTGGTCCACTTTCCATAACAGTGTTATGTAGATCCTTAAATCTATAGAAATGCCTCAGACACAGTTAAGGTAGTGCAGAGTGGGTGAGGGAGAGAAGTAGAGAAGACAGGGTCTGTGGCAGCTCATTCTGTGGTATAGACAATTTAGATAATTGGTATTTATAATTAATCTGTAAGCATTGTGTTAGATTTTACCGGTTACCAATTAAACAAACCAAGTTATTTTTAATTGAGCATATAAATACATTGTAAAAATTGGTATTATCTCTGATCCCTGCACTATTTATTTTTATTATGATAGGTTAATCAGAATTCTTCTAGCCTAAATATTGTTGCAAATAAAAAAAATACAATCTGTAAACTATTTAGTAAATGGTAAAAATTAAGAATTAGCTACCTTTTTCATTGGATAAATAGCCAATTATAAGACCAGGTCATAAAAAAATAAAAAAGAAAGAAAGAAAGAAAGAAAGAAAGAAAGAAAAAGAAAAAACCAAGATGAACCTAAAGCACCTTGTGGTTTCAGAAAGTTAGGATATGCTCAAAAAGATGGCAACATGGCAAAAGGGCCAAGGAGCCAACCTAATGTCCCAATGTCCAAATCTAGAACAATATATAAAATAAAATAAGTAACACTAGTATTGGATTATAGTCTATAGTCTAAAATAAATATTCATGAGCCCTTACTATCATAAATAAATAATTTATAAGTGGGGAGGTGAGACCCTTCTCTTTACAGAAGAATTGTAATCAGTGAATGCAGAAGAAATGAGGGACATCTCCATTAGGGCAACATAGTAATAATTGTTGCAAGCATGATCCACTAAAGGATGCTAAAATTAAAAGGGTGGCTCTGGCTGGTGTGGCTCAGCAGGTTGGCACTGGCCTGTGAACCCAAGTGTCACTGGTTTGATCCCCAGCCAGAGCACATGGCCAGGTCTTCAGCCAGGTCTTCAGCCAGGTCTCCAGCCAGATCTCCAGCCAGGTCCCCAGCTGGAGGCAGGTGAAAGGCAACCATACATGGATGTTTCTCTTCCTTTCTCTCTTCCTCCCTGCCCTTCTCTCTAAAAATAATGAATAAAATATTTTTTAACTAAAAGGGGGAAAATTATAAGTTAACAATGGAGAAATCTGGTAGACTACATCTTCACCAAGTGACCATTTTATATTAGAACAAGGAATATTGCAATTAGTTTCATTATTTCCCTATTTAATAATGACATTCAACACATTTTAAATAAAAATCTTCATAGTATCAGTTTAGAATTTTGCTAACATTATAATTAGCCTCAAAATTAAGAGAAAACAAATAAGGTTTAAATACAAAATATAAGAGTAATATTAAACCACATCATAAAATTGTAATTGTTATTTTTGTGAATGCTGAAATGTTTAAATATTTCTGTCATTTCACAAAACATCTCTTGTTTACATTCTACAAATGTCATTATCCAGTAATGTACCAATACTTTTTTTCCTGTTATTTGTTGTTCTAGAAGATTTTTCAGAGAAAGTGAAGACTTTTTATCTGAGATATAAGCTATTCTTAATTAATTTATTTTCCCCATTTCTAATTTAAACAATTAGAATTGAAGTATCAGTTGTTGAGATACCAATATGTTTCGAGATTCTGAAATATTGTCATTTGGGGAAAAGTCGATAGCCCCAGGCTTGGCTGACTACCCAGAAAGCTAGAATGCCACCCAAAAGTTATTCTCCCAAGAAGAAGATTAGGAGATTAATGAATGTATAGAGTGTTGATAACTGCTTGATATTATCTGTTAACTTAGAAATGCATTATTTTTTTTCTGGTGGTCTATATGACTACACACCATATGATTTTACTATTAACTACCTATACAAAAGAAAACCTGTCATCCTGGCCAGGTGGTTCAGTTGGTTGGAGCATCACCCCATATACTTACAAAATGTGGGTTTGATTCCCTGTGGAGGAACGTACCTAGGTTGCGGGTGCAATCCCAGGTCACAGTGCATATGGGAGGCAACGGATTGATGTTTCTCTCTATTTTCTCCCTCTCTTTCTCTAAAACATATCCTTGGTGAAGATTTAAAAAAGAAAAAAAGATCCTGTGCTGGGAGGGAATGGGTTTTTTCCCAATCAGCCACTTCTTTGGGAGGAAGCCCCTGCTTTTCCCACTTTAATTCTTATTAAAGCTCCTAAGAATTTGAATAAGGCTATGTGTTTGTTCTTTGGAGTTGATCCTGATTTAGACTTTTGGGGTTTTCCCCTAACCACTGGCACTCTGAGTGAGATTACAAAGTACTCATGAAAACCAGGGGCAAAATGGGGGCAAAGCCAGCTGCACGAGGGAAATCTCAGGATGGTCAAGAATTCAAGTTTTTGGCCAGTTCGCACAAGAATTGGAGGCTTGGCAATCAGTTTGTGAGTATGGGGATGTCCTGAAAATACCCTCTGAAGTAGCAGAGTTATGGGAAGTGTTGAAGATAAGGAAAAGAAAGATGCCACACAGATGTGCCTCTGTATCCTGGCCCCTACTTTGTGCTTAGAGCTTTTCTTGGGAAGAGGCACTATCACTGCCCAGTGGGAACTTCCATTTGGAAGAGGACATCCAATTGGAAAAGGAAGCCTGTCTGGCACTAGCAACTTCTATCCAAGTGCTTTTGTAATGTCTGCAGAATACTAGGTTTGAGAAGGTAGAAACTTTAGCCTGCAAGGTAGCACAACTGAAAGGAAAGGGAATACCACACCATTGGTCTGGATGGCACAGAGCAAATTGAGATCCCAAGATTTGGGACCCAATGGAAGACTCATCCCTCTCTCCCCACTCTTTAGAGGAGGAAGAGAGGGATATGGTAGAGATACCAGACTTACAAAGATTAAGACAGAGCAGTCATGGCCAACTGTGGATATCCCTGTGCCAGAGAGCTGTCAGTTTACTTCCATGAGGGAATGTACCTCAGCTGAGTTAGGAAAATTAGAAAGCAGGTATAGGCAGAAAGGGAAGGAGTATATAGAGGTCTGGATGTTGCACTTGTGGAATTCAGGTGCCAAAGGCATCTTTATGACTGGGTGATGAATGTCAAATTAGCTTTGGTAACCACACATTCAACTCTGAGAAAGCGCATTTATGGAGCTGTGAATGAAAAAGCTGATGGTCTCTGCTGGCACACCATAGATTAATAGGTTAATCAAGGTATTAAGGATGTTGGATGTTCTTTATGCTCAACATTTTTGAGGGCAAGATAATGACATCTTAACTTCTGGGATGAAGGACATAATCCTGCAGTCCGCCTTTATCCAGTAATATGGACCCCAGGTGTGGATCCTGAACCCCATGGTTAGATTGCCAGTAAACCAAGTGGCCCAGGCCATTGCAAATTTAGGATAAATTAAGAAAGCCAGAAGATAGGCTAATATTCAAGCAACCAGCAAGGGTTAGAAGTAAGGAGAGAAGAAGGTCCCAGTCAGGGTATCCCAAGGACATTGTGGTTTGATTTAATAAAAGCATGCACCCCGTTAGAGAGAATTGACAAACAGCTGAATTCTACTTTGATACAATTATGGCAAAAAAACTAAAAGGGACTGCATAGAGATGAGATCCAGGCATCTTTACGAGGAGCCTGAGGAGCTGGACTAGGGACATGGCCAATATCCCTCAATAAGGATGGTTCAGTGAGGCTGGAGGCCCCACCACGTAGGGCTAACCATCCATTGAACACCACAAAATGAATGATGGGTTTTCACTGTAGTAGTTACTGAAGCTGTATGCACACCAATCTACATTGATAACCATAAGTTTATGGGATCTGTTACTGCTATAGATGACTATGGGATTCTGTAAAGATGAAGCAAGTTTTGTTCTGCATGTAGATTGGTTGGTTGCCCCTGATATCCTCAGGAATTTATTTAACCCCTACTTGAATTTATATTGGACATTGACATCTTAGCTCAATTTGGTTAAGTATCCATAAGAGGAGAGTTCTGCTTGTAGATATGGGCAATTATGCCCATGTGCAGGGAAAAGGTGAGATGGACACCTTAAGCTCTCCATATGAGGGCAGGTTGTATCAGTGAGACAGCATTGCTTACTTGAGAGACATGCTGAAATCAGGCTTGGAAAACTACCTAGAAAACCAGAATGCCTCCTGAGGATAAATGCTATGCCCCCAGGAAAGAGATTAATGAATATGTAGAGTGTGGATAACTGTTCGATATTATCTGTTAACTTAGAAATGTATTGTTATTTCTGATGGTCTAAATCACTACCCACTGTATTATTTTACTATTAACCCCCTATGAAAAAGAGACCCTGTCCTGGGAAAGGGTAAATTGTTTTCTTGCCAGACACCACTGGGAGCAAGCAGCTGCTTTTTCCCTAGTGAAGCTCTTATGAATATGAATAAGGCTATATACCAGTTCTTCAAAATTGATCCTGAATTTAGACTTCTGGAACTTTCTCCCAACACTCAGTTTATCTTCTAAAATTATAATAATTGACTGGTATGCTCAGTAGGTTGAGTGCTGGCCTGAGAACCTAAAGGTTGCTGGTTTGATTCCCAATCAGAGCACATGCCTGGGTTATGGCTGGGTCCCCAGTTGGGAACATGTGAGAGACAACCAATTTAAGAACAAATTAAATACAGTAAATAACTTGGAATCATCTTTAAATAGAGACAGATATAAATAAAATTAGTATTGAATGAATGAATCAATAGTACTAATATATACATAATATTCTTGGAAAATAATAAATTTAGATTGTCACATAAGAAATGATATACGAATTCCAGGTATAGTAAAAGATTAAATGCAAAAAATAAAACCATAAAATATTTGAAGAAAACATAAGTGTATCCTTAACAGATATTTGGGTCAGGAAATGTTTTTAGGCATGTGCATTTGCAAAGGAAATGATAGGAATAATTGCACAAAAGTTAATCACTGTTCCACATAAAATACCATCAAATTATATCAAATGTGAAATTAGGAAAAATATTAATTAATGTTAACACTTTGTTAATAAATGTTAAAGATGAATTAATTTTAAAAACTATGAAAATTTATTTTTTTACCCATCTAGTCATTTATTCAAAAATATGTATTGAGTTACTTCTCTATGCCAGGCTAGAATACAGTAGCAAACAAACCAGATTGCTTCCTACATGAAGCTTACATTTTAGTCAGACAGGCTGGCAATAGGCCATGAGCAATAAGCCAATAATTAGAAAATATGTAAGACATTGGTAGTACTGTAGAGAAAGAGAACTCTAGCTATGGAGGATGAAAGTGCAGAATGGGGACATTATTTTTGTGCCAGGTAGTCAGGGAATGTGCTGATGCCACTTCCATTTGAGCAGATACCTAAAAAACATGAATGAGAAATCTAGGGAGATTTCTGCAAAAGCCTAGCAGCAGGAGCAAGAAAGAGAAGGGGCCAAGGTCTGAAGTGGGAGTTTCCCATTCCAAAGACTTCTGATGGGCTCAATGTCAGAGCTGAGTGAACAAAGGAAAGAGAAGTGTAGATGGTCATTAAAATACTTTATTTTTACTTTGAACGTAGTAGAGAGCTTTTGGTGGGTTCTAGATAGAAAAATTATTTTTATTTTTTTCAATAAATTCAGTGATGACTTCTTTCTAGGTACTGAACTGAACTCACAAGTTTATATCCTAGAATGAGACAAATAAATGAGTCAAATATATAGGCTACTGGATGGTAACAAATGTGGAAAAAAATAAAGCAGTCTGGAATAAGGATTGATTGGGGAAGCCTTCATGGAGAAAATATGCCAGGGCTGACCTAGGCTTTCCCAGGTTTTTCTGCCTCTGTGTGAATGATCTCCTGAACCTGGGGAGCAAGTGTGGCAGTGGGGATAACCATTAGGAGGCAATTGCAATATTCAAGCAAGAGGAACTATGTCCTAAATCAAGGTAAAAGCAGAAGTAGGGGTTTTGTATGTTTCTTAGATACAGGCAACAGAATGTTTGAATGTGTTCATTTTGATGTGCCTATTTAGATATCCACAAGCAGATAAAAGGAAATAGGCAATGGAATGTGAGTTTTTGATGTGAGAGAAAAACCAGATATTAGTAACCTGTTTTCCTTGCTGGCAACACTGAGAGATATTCCCATAATCATCTGGATGCAGATTCACATGGCTTCCCACATCTTCAATCATTTTCTTCTCAGAATAGTTGTGTATGAGACAAATAGGAACATTATACATACAGAGTGTGAGAGTTGATGAATGTCTCTGAAAACATGAAAATAATAAAGTTTAGCCCTGGCTGGTGGCTCGTGGAAAGGTGCCAGCCTGCGAACCCAAATGTCACTGGTTCAATTCCCAGTCAGGGCACATAATCAGGTTGCAAGCCAGGTCTCAAGCCAGGTCTGAAGCTGGAGGCAGGTGAAAGACAACCATACATTGATGTTTCTCCCTCTCTCTTCCCCTCTCTCTAAAAATAATAATAATAAAATATTTTTAAAATAATAATAAAGTTTAGGTAAGAGATTGATTTTCCTATGCTCTGCCACTTAGTAGTGTTGTGATCTTTGGTAAGTCTGTTTTCAGTTTCTCTCACTCTTGCTTTCCTTCCTTCCTTCCTTCCTTCCTTCCTTCCTTTCTTCCATCTCTCTCTCTCTCTCTCTCTCTCTCTCTCTCTCTCTCTCTCTCTCTCTCTCCTTTCACAAAACACTTAAGTCCCAGCACTGCTAATATTCCTGGTGACCTATAGGTACCCAGGTGATGGAAGCAGTAATGTCAGCAATGAGAATGTATTTGTTTTGTGTGTTTTTTCTTTTTAATTTTTTAATTTTTATGTTTTTAAAACATTATTTATTATTTCTAGAGAGAGAGGAAGGGAGAGAAGCAGAGAGGGAGAGAAACATCAATGTATGGTTGCCTTTCACCTGCCTCCAGCTACAGACCTGGCTGGAGACCTGCCTTGCAACCTGGTTATGTGCCGTGGATGGGAATCAAACCAGTGACCTTTGGGTTCAAAGGCTGGGCTGATGCCTATCCACTGAACTACTGGCCAGGGCTTTGTTTTGTGTGTTTTTAAATTTCTCTATTCCTGAATAATAAAAAGGATTGAATTTTTTATAATTGATCTTAGAGAGAGAAGAAGGGGGAGGGGAGAGGGGAGGGGGAAAGGGATAGAGGGAGGGAGGGAAGGAAGAAAAGGAATATTTGTTGTTCCACTTGTTTATTTGTTCATTGGGTGATTCTTACATGTACCCTGACTGGGGATCAAATTTGCAATGGTGGCATTACAATGCTTAACCAACCAAGCTACCCAGTCGGGACAAGGATTGCAGTTTTTGATCAAAAGTTTGCCCTCACAAAAAATAACATCCAATTTTCAGAGGTATATGGCCTTTGCTATGCATATGAAATATATTTCTTAATTGTATAAGGTGACTAACCATCTTGGTTTGCACCGGACCATCCTGTTTTTAACACTGAAAAGTCCACATGCCAAAAAACTTCCTAGTCTCAAGAAAATGAGAAGAATTAGTCAACCTAGATATTTGTCATTAGTTAATACCATGAGAAAGAGAGAAAAAGAAAAGGAGTATATAAGGGGGGAAGCAAGGGTTTGCAGAAGGGGGATAAGGGGAGCAGGAAGGAAGGGAGGATGGAAAAAAGAAAGAAGGAAGAAAATATTAAAAAGCTATTTTAAAAATCTGAAAGTATACCAATTTGGATGTTTGTGGTGTCATGTAATAGTATTTCACATAATAAGAAGCCCAAAGGTAGGGGTCAGTTCCAGGGTGAGCTGAACCAGTGCCTGGACAAGGTACCATTTTATTCTGGTTCTTTCTTCTGCTCACTGGGACATTGCTTTATTTAACCACTGGTTCTTTATGGTTCTAAGATAGCTGCCAGCAGCAATGAAGCAATATGATTTCTTGTTCAGATGATTGTGGGAGAGGTGGAGAGTAGAATTCTTTTCCTAAGTAAGCCTCTCTTTATATCATTCTCTCTCAAAGGGCCCCTCATCTCTGCACCAGTATCTAGCAGGGGAATGAGAATGCAATATCCCTAATGGGATGGCAACCACAATGCTCACTACAGAAGGGAAAAGTAAGTGGGCTATGGAACATGAGGACAGCATAGGACAACCCTAAACTAGTGGAGGGTCTAGTGAATCATGGTTTTTCCTCAGGCAGTGAGTCTCCTAAGGGCAGTTAGAAGATAAGAAATTGAGTTTTTACCATTTAAAAAAAGAAGGGACATTGAAGGGGCCAGTATGACAACTTCTTTGTGTTGTTTGTACATATTGAGCACAGTTGGAAATAGGTGGATAGAGCTGAGTCATCAGTATTAGAGAGGGCCTTACCTTGGAACAGCATTTCTAGTCTAAGCATAATCTACAGCTTGTGACTTTGAACGTGTCATTTTATTTCCTATGGAAGAAGTTTGAGAAAGTTGAGATCTATGTTCTTGTAAGTAATTCTCAGTTTGCTTCTTTAAATTTTCATATAAAGTATGAAATCCTGGCTGATTTTTTTTTTCTTTTTAAAGTTTTATTAATTTATTTTAGAGAGAGGTGAAGGGAAGGAGAAAGAGGCAGATAAACATTGATGTGAGAAACATGTCTTGGTTGCCTCTCCTGTTCACCGCAACCAGAGACTCATCCCGCAACCTAGACTTGCGCCCTGACGGATAATCAACCCGCAAGCTTTTGCTTCAGGGGATCATTGCCCAACCAACTGAGCCACATGGGTCAGGGCAATATGCCGGGAATTCTTACCAGAGGCCCCACCGTGGTCTCCGGTGTCCACCCTGAGCCATACATCCACTGCAGAGCTAAGGCAGTGTCTAGTGTCCCGAAAGCCAGGATCTCAGCGCCATCCTTCCCGTCCTTCCCAGCTCCTCCAGGCCGTACCCCTTCTGCCTAATCCCTAAGGGGCCCTCCCTTCCACACAGGTCCAAGAAGAGCCTTCCTTCCAAGGTTCCAACAGGATTTCCGAGTCCAGGTCCAGATGGGACAGCGGGACCCTGAGGGCAAGGTTGAAATCCGGATCATGGGGAATCCCTCCGGACGGCTCCGTGCCAAAAGGATGATTGACTTCTTGATTGCGAATTCAGGAAGGATGGCCTACGTGGGTAAGGAGCTTCATGCGCCAAGGCTCTGGATGCTGCAGACCTAGGCTGTGCCTGTAAATGTTGGTGTTGTTGCAACAGTCAAAGGAACATAAGTGCCATCTCCTTTGCTGCTCCTTCTCACTCTCCTGGATTTCGGCACCAAAATGTTAGGTCCAGAGAGACCAAATCGCTGGTGAGCACCAGGGATTGGAGCTCGTTCTTGGCTGCAACACAGACCCGTTGGCTCACAGACTCCATCCTGCTGAGAGTCCCAGGCGTCTGATGGTTTTAGCTATCCTCCTGGGTTACTTGATGCGTGGGGTCCAAGAATCCACTGAGGCCGCACCTCAGTGGGCACCAGAACATCAGGAGCTTCCAAAGCTCCTTATTTTGTGTGGTATAAAGAGGATAAGAGGATGGGAAAAGATAAAGAAGCTGACAAAGAAGAAAAAAATATAGGAAAAATGAAAGAAAGAAGGGGAGAAGGAGGAAGGATGAAAGGGGTGGCTACACCATAAGAAAATGTTCCAGGATTCCAAAACCAGTGAAAATTGGAAGTCCACGAGGGGCAAACAACTCAGATCTCCCGACTCCTATTGTTAATGAATAGCAAGTGTGGTTCTATCGCCCATGGGCCCTCCTTTAAGCAAAATTTCAGAGGCAAAAGTTTAGTGATAAAGAAAAGGAGTCTTTTAAAAAATGACACAATTTTGGAATACCAAGTTTCCACATGCATTAGTCGCTTAAGCCTATCAATTAAGGCTAAAATCTTTAATTTCTGAGTTCCCCTGTCATTCCTCCTGTTAGCTTTTAATTATCTTATTTCTATAGGATTAGTTTACAAACTAAAACAGTATAAGATACAAAAGCTGCACAATTTTGGAAGAATGGCAGGCTTCTCCCTCAGAGCCCATCTCCTCTAGAACCCCCAACGAGAAATAACCCTGCCATCCTGAGCCAGGCCAGCCTGATCAATTCTAGGCTGCACCCAGAGTTTCCAAAATACTGACCTTCAGCAAATACAGGCAGCTGCAGGACAATCATCCAGGCAGCCTCAAGAAAGCAAGCCAGATAATCAGTCTCTCTCTGCTTTCCTTATATTTTAAACCTTCTGGCCCATAATTCCATGTATTCCAAAGGCATTCATCTTCTCAGCCCATCCCATCCTAGACTGCTTACCATTGCCTCTGGCAACCTCCTACAGCTAGCTCCTCCCTACTCCTGCCCAGTGATCTGATCAGACCTTGCAGCTGTGCAGAGAGAGGAGCTATTATAAATTGAAGATGTCTAATTCTGAAATGGAAGATGACCATTGTCTAGATTAAACTAAGAAGTTCTTTGCCATTTAAAAAAAACATGTTAGCCTCCTAAAACGTAGAGAGAACTTCAGAGACTCCATATATTTTCTTCAGTTGGAGATGGATTGTAATTATCCTCCCTATGTTCCCTTAGAAATGTCTTCTTGAAAGTGAACCATGGAAGGAAATCTCAAGTTTCACCAACTCAAAGTTTCTGAGTGAATGGGGCTTATTGGAAACATTCGACATACAAAAAAAAAAAAAAAAAGTGATGTATGCTAACTCTTCTATAGACAAAATACATTAATGTCTTTGAAAAGTTGGTTTTAAATGGTTAAAATATATAGTGACATTGAAGGGGACTAATGCCATGCTCAAAATGGTCATGAAGTTAAACCTATGTGGGTTAATTTCCACTTTTGACTGTGCTGTAAAGGAAAATGAAGGGAACCTCTCCCTTCATTCAAAGAAAATAAAAGTTGAAAAGTTGTTTGTTCAGCAGTGTTCTTTCTTTTCTTTTTATTTTAAGCACATGAACTAGTAATATTTGGTGACAGTCTACTCCTCCGCCACCAGTGGCAAGAGGCAGGAGAAACAGGACACAGCTCTGGTGAGTCATAACAACAAACTAGTGAGTTTATCAAACCTTATAGTCCAAGTCAAGGCTGAATGAGAGGATGGTTTTGTAACTTTAAAAATGGTTGCTTTGATGAAAAATCTTTAAAAGGTAAAACAATGAGTTAATAGGTCTTAGAGGAGTCATTTGGCTAAGGATTAAGGACCTAATCAAACCGTTATTTAAAAGTGGAAGTCTGACGGAATTAACCAATTTGCTTTTGTATCCACAGAACTCATTTTCTCATTCACTTTTTTCCTTTCTCATCTTCCTCTTTCATCACCCCTACACCATTTAGGTCCTTAAATGACCTAAAGTAACCCAATCACAGGTTCCTGCTTCCAAAGCTTATTTGTGCTAACACGTCCAGTGCCAACATGACATCTCCACCCAATTTCAGCAAGCCACCAAACAGTTGTCTTTGGTACCCCACCCCCACTCCTGCCTATAACCAGAAACAGCGACAGGATTATCTTAAAAGTGAAGTAGCTGCCAGATACCATTAAAATTTCCAGAACTTGAAAAAATGCATCTTCTTTCCAGATTGTGCATTCAGTTAATAGAAGCCTCCATGTGATCAGCCCCATGTGCTCATTCATCATTGGTGACATCTGGATGATGCCTGCAAGTTTTTGGTGCTAAATGCCTATTTATTCATCATAAAAAAAATTTTTACCATCTTATAAGCTTATAAGCTGATGGGACCTAAGAAAATGAATTAAAGGAACTAACCCTAACCTCTCCAGGTATAGTATTGGGACCTGGTCTAAGAAACAAGTGTAGCATGCCAAAGTGAATTAAAAGTTGCTAGTTTAATTGAGTTAAACATTACTTTCCCCCAAAAAAAAGCAAACCACATGAGACTCAAATCTCAGAAATAAAGAACTCTGAAACTTTGAAACAAAAGGGTAAAACTGTTTTCAGTTGCTTTCTGTAATATATTCATTTTTTTTCTTGTGGAAAGTGATGATTTTCAGGCACAATAATCTTTGAATCCAAGAACCTGACTGAGTATTTGTTCAACTGTTGTCTGAAAAGAGTTTGGCTTTCACACATCCCTTACCACCCATGGATTCAGGAGAGACTGAACAGGCTATTCAAACATAGTCTAAGTTATGAAGACATGGATTTTAATTCTGTGACTTTCAATCCATCTTCCATTTAATATTTGATATTCTACTAGTATTCTTTACTAAAGATATATTCCCTTTCTAAAATTCCAAAAAGGTTCACATCTAAATGCATCAAAACCTATATTAATATACATGGTACTCTCAAAGTTTACTTCAAAGAAAATAAAGTCTTGTAGCTATTTTTCTGATTGAAAAAAATAATTTGTGATACCCCCTGCTATTTCCAACTGTTTTTGGCCATGTCCTTAGATTTATAAAAGTCGATATTATGAATAACTAGTCAAGAAGTGACTATAATATCAACACCAGCTTTCTTCTAAAATTTATTCTGAAAATAGAGAATTAAAGGAAAAATTAAACATTCTTTTCAAAAGGAACTATAGTTGATTTAATTTGATAAAAGAAGGCTCTCTTATCATGAGAGAATTATAGCTAACAACTGGAGATTATGGAATTTAAAAATCATTTTCTTCATTATAAGTGAAGGTATATTTCATTGGTGACTTTTAATTCCTCTGCCATTCAACAATTGATAATTTCATGAATTATCTGGGCCAATTGCATTAATAAATTTAAAAAGTAAATTTTCTGCAATCTCCAGTGATTCAGGCAAGAAACATCAGTGAGTCCAAAACTATTAGGTAAAATTTGTTGGAGCTAAGATATCCATAAGTACCAAAGAATTATCCCACAGAGTGTTAATCATAAGTGACAAAATGGATCTTAAAATAAGGGAGGTCACTGTCTGAACCAAATAATCAATTACAGCAACACTACTAGAGAGAAACCCAGGAATTATTTAGCTACTGCTATGATGCAATATTGGGTACATAGTGTCACCCTAAATATTCTTATTAATATATTTGATTTGAATATAATGAAGCTTTTACACACATCTAACATATTCACAGGATGAATACAAGGAATAGCAAAACAACTTGAGTAATGAAACATAAGGAAACAATTAAGTATACCTATAATATGGGATAGTCTAATTGATCTCTTCAAAAATGTTTAGAAGACTGATTTAGGTTTCAAGCATAAATAAAACAAAACAAATGCAACACAAAAATCTGTATTGAATTATGGTTCAAAAACCATAAAAAAATCATTTAGGGTACAATTAAGAAAAGTTGAATATAGACCCATTATTAGGAGATATTAAGAAATTATTGTTCCTTGTCTTCAGTGTAATATAAATATGGTGACTATGTGAGAGAACATCATTTCTGGAAATGCTGAAGTATTCAGGAATGAAAAGTGTATTCAAGGCATTTCCAAAATAGTTCAGTATGAATCACATTTAGATCAACCTTCCTCAACTTTGCCACAATTGATGTTTTGGTCTGGATAATTCTTTGCAGTAGGGGATTGTCCTGTGCATTACAGTATGTTTAATAGGCTCCCTAGCATTTACCATTAAGATATCAGCATCACCTATTGCTCCCTCCCAAAGTTGTGCCAGCCAAGAATATCTAAATGTTCCCCGGAGGGCAAAATTACCCCTAGTTGAGAACCACAGATTTACATAAACAAAAATGTATAATTAAATAATTATGGTAAAACTGTTAAAAGTTGTTGGAGGGATGGATGTAATACAACAACAATAAAATTTTTTAAAAAAGTTGTTGGAGCTAGGTAAAGTGGTGTATGGGTAATCTTTCACCTTCTCTGTAAATTAAAAACTTTTTCAATAAAAATACAGGAAGAAAAATGATTTTTTGACCTGAGTTCCAGAAATTCTGAATTGGCTTTGGGTAGCTGTTGGGAATTTGTATTTTTCAAAATGTCTCCAGGTGATTCTAACGTGTAGCCAGGGTTCGGGAAAACTGAATTTAAGTGATTTTATAATATGCCCTCTGAGTTTTGATATAGCTCTAGGAAATATAAGAGAACTGTAAAACATAATGAAAAATAATGAAACAGAACATTTAATTCATGTTTCATATATTAAACAAAGAAATACCACTTACTAGTTTGTATCCACAGAAGAATGTGGGGCTAAGAGCAGGCAGTGATGCAATCACTGGACCAGCTGTTGTATCATTATCACATGGGAGCTTGTTAGAAGTGCGCAATTTCAGACTACATTCCCAGACCTACTGATTCAGAATCTCTGTTTAGCAAAATCTCTACAGGTGATCTCATGCATATTCAAATTTGTGCTCTGTAATACAAAGAGAGATAACTGAGCTAATCTCTTAAGTAGCCACATCAGTGAGAGTTAAAGTTAAAAACAAAAGAACCAGTTAAAAGGTTAAAAAAAATTAGTAAAATAAACCATAGTATTATAAAGCCTGATTTATCTAATTGATGGTTTTGGGGTTGAACAGAAATGGATCACAAAGTCCATGCTCTCTTTCTTCCTCTGAAATGGTACCGTATCGCTTCTCTCATGACCAAAGACCCACAAACCACTTTTATTCTCAAAAGTTTGTGAGTGCTATTCCTTTATACTCCATAAGCTATCTGCACTCAGTATCAATAAACTCAAAATGTACTGCTTATTTTTCTAGTACTAGAAATACTTCAGCTTTTGCAGCAGAATGATCTGATAAAGGAAACCTAAGCAGCAGGAAAAATAGAGAACATTTGTTTTTCCCCTACATAAGGCACAAAAATAAAATTTATCTCTACAGTTCACATCTGAAGATCTGATCTTTTATGGTGATGTGGTTTACAGTGTCTGTGATGTCCCTCTCTCTACCCTGTTAGTTGAGGCAGAAATAAAGTCCAGGAAGATGGATGATCTCTACTCTTACCCAACAGAAAATAGCTCTAAGATATACTTTCTATTCCTGCATCCCTTTCTCTGTTAAATGTTTCAAGAGATGAAATATTCATTGCATCCCTTTGCCTACTTCAGAGCACAACAGGCTTCTCGTTAGGAATTATTTTTGGTAACTCTAACAAATTTTTTTCCGTGTACAACTTCATCTAATTATCCTGTACTACATAACCATTTAGAGTACCCAAGCCAGCCAACCCTTTTCCTTCCCTGTTGCTACAGCCTCCAAATATAGTTTCTGTAGCCAGAGTCAGCTATCATGCCCTTTCTTAGTCACTGCCCAGGTGCCCAAGATGAGGAGCATGCATCTACCAAAATGAATCAACAATAGACATACTGAGTAGCGAAATACTCCTCTTTTCTCTTTACCACCTACATTTTTATCTAAAAGATGAGAAGGAGAAAAACTGTAATTTCTCAAGTGCAAAAGGAATTTACCTTTAGTATTTTTCTACAAGACTCAGATCTAATGTGCTTTTTCTTCCTAGGGATTTAAAGATTCTTTCTTTCTTTCTTTTTCTTTCTTTCTTTCTTTCTTTCTTTCTTTCTTTCTTTCTTTCTTTCTTTCTTTCTTTCTTTCTTTCTTTCTTTTTCTTTCTTTCTTTCTTTCTTTCTTTCTTTCTTTCTTTTTCTTTCTTTCTTTCTTTCTTTCTTTCTTTCTTACTTTCTTTCTTTCTTTCTTTCTTTCTTTCTTTCTTTCTTTCTTTGTTTCTTTTTCTTTCTTTCTTTCCTTCTTTCTTTCTTTCTTTCCTGTCCTCTTTTTCTTTTTTCTTTTCTTCTCCCTTCCTTCTTCCTTCTTCTCTCTCTTCCTTCTCATTTCTTTCTTTCTTTCTCTTTCCTTCTTTCTTTCTTTCCTTCTTTTCTTTTTTCTCTCCTTTTTCTTCTCTCTCTCCTTTCTTTCCTCTTTCCCTTCTTTTTTGTAATAACACCATTATTTGAACCTAGATTTTGCTCTATACACCCTGCCTGGCTTTCCAAGAAACACTGGCTATTGTATATAAATTACTCCACTTTTATTATCATTCAAAATATCTACCATCTTATTTAACTGGACAAGAATATGTGCAGTGAATGGAGAGTAACTTTGTAATTTTTTTCCCCAGTGTTATCTACATTTCTTCAAAAGGATATCTTCCTAAGCCTAAGGGGTTAATTTCCTCTTAGAATCAAAAGAAATGCAAATAACACAAAGCAAACAGAAGTAAACATTTAAATCTGGTTGGAAAGGCTATGTAGTTAATTAAAAAAAGAGGAAGCCACCACTGGTTTGCATGAGAATTTGTGGGCAGTTTGCCCATTGTTAAATTAGGATCATCCATTCATTGCTGAATTTGATTTCACCATACTCCTTGCTTTACTTCTTGAGTGGGGAGCTAAGCCAGTTGGGAGATTTACTGTCTTCCCCATCTGCTTGCCAACTCATGGATCTAGGGAAGGTGTTTGATGGTGTTTAAGACGTTTTCAATAAGAAAAACCTGTCTTTGGGGTAAGTTCACTTTTTGTACCCTCCTTTTAACTTTCATTTGGCTATGAACTTGGCTTTTTTGTTCTTTCATGACTAATATTACCATCTGTGACATTACATACCAACATAGCAATGTAACATATTAAGCACAGGAAAATTTGGAATGCTTGAATCCATCCAAACATTTGTTACTTAAAGTTCCAGGCCTGCTTTCTAGCCACCTGAAGCATTTCCCAAGTTCCTACTGACTTAATATAATATAATTAATCATAGCATTTTTGCCTCATTGAAACAGGAACCCCAAAATCTCTGGCACAGCAATCATTCAGTTAACTGTCTTGCAGCAACTCCTGCAGACCAGTAATTTTTGTTTTTGTTGGTTGTCTCAGTTAGAAGGACTTTCTGGAGTTGTATTGACTCCAAAAAGAAGTGGCTACTGACAGAATCATCTTGATTCCCTTTTACAAAAGAATCTAAAGTTCTATGCAATGATGACGAACCATGGATCAGAGCCTATGACATCTTTTTGCATGAATTATAGGTTTATTTAACCGGGTCAAGAGATCCATTGGGAGCATTGTACTACAAGGGAAGAAGAAGATGCAAGGGGTTACAGTTGTAGTGTTTGAACAACTAATTTATTACGATGGATTGTCAAGTATATAATCAAAACAGATAACCCACCTTGCCCTTAGGTTTATAACTACCTTTAAAAGAATGTCATTACTGTATACTTATGAGACCTAAGCCAAGGAAAAAAATGAATCAAATTTTTTTTAATTTCATGTATTGCTGTATGTAAATATAAAGTGTGCCTTAAATTCTGTAAAGTTTTGCAAAAGCTGTGTAGAAGGGACTGCTGCAGTTTGGCCAATAAACCACTTTTATGCTATGTATTGACAGCATGATGACAACACAGGTTGCTGTTGTGTTTCTGTGTTCTTATTTTAGAGTTCCAGAAGTAGTTTTGGTTTTAGTTTATGTTTACTTGTAGGTGAAAACATGATGGGAACAATTGATAGCCATATTGTGGAGTTCCCTAGATGAAGAATCACTGCTGGTTCTTATTATAAAAGTGAGTGAATTGCATACATATAATGAGACAGAGTTCTAACAGCTCCACTGACTAAAACTGCCAGGGTTAGGACATCCCTGAGCAGGACAGAAACTTATCATCAAAAATTACTATATTGGCAAAAAAGGAAAATTGTGTAGATATTGGCGGCAGGCTAACATTTCTATGACTAGAATGAATATTGTTAATGTTTTCTTTTTATTGTTGGTTTCATAAATATTTTTAAATAAATTTAATGAATTTCTTCTGTGAACTGTATGTTTACTGTTCATACTAATTTGATATGTTTGAATAAAAGACATAAATGACATTTCCTCAACTTGACAGGGAGTGTTTTCATATAGGTGAGTTTTGACTAATTGGTGGGTCAATAAATCAGTTTAGAGAGCCTTGAACAGCACTTTATAATAAAATAAAATAGAATAAACATATCTGGTGCATTACACATAATAAATAAGTTTATGCAAGTGTTTCATTTTAATTATGTACTCACATTTTTATGTTTGTACATATACTGAGTTATGCTAAAAAATATATTTCTTATGTTGGATCTGGGTTGAAAGATGAAAAGCTACTTCTCTATATTATAACAGCTCACTTTCTTTATTTACTATGAGATAATTTGTCTCAATGTATGTGTGAATGCACTTTGTAGTAAATAATCATAATCGAAATTGACAAATGGGCTCGGAGGTCATACAGATGTAATTCTGCCTATTCTATTGCCTTAAAGCAAAACCAGTACTAAATCTGGGAAAGGACCATAAAGTATAGAAAACAACATGGTTGAACCATTCCTTCTCTTATCAACCTGGTAATTAGTTAGTGCTTACTATATTCTTGGCAGTGTGCCTTGAGCCAAAGACACTGAGATTAATAAACTGATTCCACCCACCCTGCCCACTGTCATCAGTCTTCAGTTTCTCACTAGAGTGAGAAGTTGTAACATCCTAATTAGCCTCTCTGTTCCATGCTACTCCTGACTCCCAAACTCCATCTAGACTCCAAAAAGTTCTTTCTAAAAGGTAAATTTGGTCATTTAACTGTTGTATTTAAATCCTTTGAATATTGTTTCTGAGGGATAAAGTGACTTGTCCAGCTAATTTTGTTTTGAATTTTGTCCTTTTAAAGTATCAGGCATAAGGACTTTGGAGAAGTAGCTAGTACATGCTTCCACCATGATAGATTTTAAGCTACAAACATGATGTCAGCAAATGTGGAGTTAGGAAGAGGTGAACAGTGGAACATCATTAGATAATATTATATACATATTGATCCTACAGATAAAAAAAATAACATTAAAATATAATAAAATAATTAGTGATACAGTTTGAGTATGTCTTACATTTTGAGTTTAATATAATGTATATAATTCTGACTTTATGTAATTTAATTTTTTAATAATGTGTAATTAACTAGCTTATAAAATAGTAAAAATTTTTAGATCCTCCAAAAAAAAAAGCTAATCTTTTAGGACAAATTTTGTATCATTTTTGCTCTTTTTCTTTCTTCTCCTGTCCCACAATTCAAAATACACACTTAAAAAATACTCAAAAATTTGTCTTAGTTTAAGAGCACTCAGGATTTTTTTTAAAAATTTTATTGTTGTTGTATTACATCCATCCCCTTTTTGTTCCCGTCTGTCCCCCTCCCCACCCACCCATTCGCCCCAAAGTCAATCCCACCTGTTGTCCATGTCCATGGTTCCTTTATACTAGGTTCTTGTCTAAGCTGCTACCATTCCTTGCCTTTGCTTCCCCCCTCTCACCTCCCCTCAACCGCTTTCCCCCTGACCACTGAAGGCCTATTCACTGTATTCATATATTTGATTCTGTTTTGCTTGTTATTAGTTTTGTTTATCAGTGTCCTGTAATGGGTGAGATCATATGATATTTGTCCTTCACTGACTGGCTTATTTCACTAAGCATAATACTCTCCAGTTCCATCCATGTTGTTGCAAAGGGTACAAGTTCCTTCTTTCTTTCTGCCATATAGAATTCCATTGTGTAAATGTACCAAAGTTTTTTGATCCAATCATCCACTGATGGGCACTTAGGTTGTTTCCAGCACTT
>PVIW01007569.1:0-37711 GCA_004026585.1 Noctilio leporinus
GGGAAGGGAGGAATACTTAGATTGAGGACTGGGAATGCGTTATAGCCACAGAGTGAATAGACTTTAATTCGAGAGTAGGGGAGGGTCTTGGGTATTTAGGTGGATTGAGGTATGGGGGGGATTAAGAATATGTGAGGAGTAACTTTTGCAAAGGATATGTTGGGGCTTAATAGTTCATATTGCTCTCAGTATAATTCAGGTGCTTGAGATTGGCAGCAATCCCTTTCCTGATGCTGCCTCTTTTTCTTGGGCAGGACTTTACAGTCTATAGTCTATATTCTAGCCGGTGTTGGCACGTGGCAGGGCCTCTGATTGTCGCAGTAGGGCTGATTCTGAGTGTCTGTCCCCAGGTAGGCTGGGCCTTCTGCAGCCTGGCTGGGTTTTAGGGCTGCCGGTATTCTGGAGCCTGCAGGGAGCCCCCTCCCACTCCTGGTGGAGGTTCCTGCCCAGGACGCTCACCCTGCACTTCTGCAGGGCAGCCCACAATTTCGCTGGTCCCTGTGACGGCTGGCCCCGCCCCCGCAGTTCCGGGAGGAGGCTGGGCCTGTCAGTCAACACTGTCTGGGGTCCACCTACACTGTCCCGCCCTTCCGGGGCGGGCACCAAGCCCCCAAGCCAATCAGCTCTCCTCAGAGTCCTTTAAGCGGCCTCTGTGATGAGCCCCTCCCAGGCATGGGTGGTGCTGCCTTTGTCTCTGGCAATGGCGGGTCAGTTACCCCTGCCGCTAGTTCCCGGCTCGCCGGCTCGCTGCTTGGAGTTTCCTGCTGCTTGGAGTTTCCCGCAGAGCTTGGGGGCCTGTGTGGTTGCGCAGGGCTGGGCCTCCCCCCTCGCAGGGGCTTCTAGCTGCTGTTTCCCCGGTGGCCCAGCAGCTCCGTTTTCGGCCCTCACGCCGCCCCACTGGTGCACTTCCCGCTACCCCGCTCCGGCCTCCCGCAGGACTCTTCTCCTCTGCCTCTAACCCCGCGCGTAGCCTCCTCTCCCTGTTGCCGGGGTGAGTCTCTCACAGTCCCTCCCCTGCAAGAGTTCAATTCCAGGCTCCCTACAGCATTTGCCCTCGCTGCCCGCACTTCTCTGTTGAGACTTCCAGTCACCAGCGAGCCCGGAACTGGCCCCAGTCAAATGTGCCCCTCTGGGCAGAGCTGCCCCCGCCCAGAGCCGACCTCGGCCCGCCGGCCGGTCGGTCGGGAACGCCTCACCTACTGTCCTGCTGGCCTCCTCTGCCTCTGGGCTCTGCTCCCCTGTGTCCAGATGCTGCCTGTTCCAATCCCTAGGGTCCTGAAGACATCTCACGCTCACTATCCTGTCCTCTAGCTGCTTTGGTACTCGAGAACACCATCAGCACTGCTCTCTATTCTGTCGCCATCTTCCCTCTCTTGCAGCTAATATGATATAAAATGGTAAAAGATTGAATGCTTTTCCCTTAAAATTGGAACTAGGCCAGAATACTCTTTCACTTCTATTTAATCTGATACTAGAGAGCCTAGGTAGTGCAATAGACAAGAAAAAGAAAAGATATACAGATTAGAGAAGGAATAAAACTGCCTTATTTGTAGAAGATATCACTGCCTGTGGATAAAATACTAAGGAATCTGAAAAAGCTCCTTGGATTCATAAGTAAACTTATCAAAGTTTCAAGATGTAAAGTGAACATATAAAAGTCAAATTTTAAAATATATTTACAGTGAAAAACTGGAAATGAAATTTAGAAAAACTTAGAGATAAATCAAAAACAAAACATACTCTTACCTTATGATCCAGAAATTGGGCTTCTTGGTATTCATCCAAAGGAATTGAAAACTTATGTCCACACAAAAACCTACATATAGATGTTGATAGCATTCTTATTTATAATTGCCAGAATTTGGAAGCAACCAAGATGCCCTTCAGTTGGTAAATGGGTAAACTTTGGTACCTCCAGCACTAAAAGGAGATGGACTACCATGTCATCAAATGACATGGTAGGAGGACCCTGGTGGACTAGGCTGGTGGCCTAGTGGATAAGGCGCTGGCCTGGGAACCCAAAGGTCACTGGTTTGATTTCTGGCCAGGACAACATAACCAGGTTGCAAGCCAGGTCTGTAGCTGGAGGCAGGTGAAAGGCAACCATATATTGATGTCTGTCTCCTTCTCTGCCGCCTCTCTCCTTTCCTCTCTCTCTAAAAATAATAAATAAAATATTTTAAAATAAATAAGTAAATAAGTGAAAAGACATGGAGGAATCTTAGTGCATATTAATTACTAAGTTAAAAGAAGCCAATCTTCAAAGGCTACATAATGTATGATTTCAACTATAAGATGTTCTGGAAAAGGCAAAACTATGGAGATAGTAGAAAAAGTAGCCCTGGCTGGCGGTTCAATGGATAGGCACCAGCCTGCAAACCAAAGGTTGCTAGTTCAATTCCCAGTCAGGGCACATAATCAGTTTGCAAGCTAGGTCTCCAGCCAGGTCTGTAGCTGGAGGCAGATAAAAGGCAACCCTACACTGATGTCTCTCTCCTTCTCTACCTCTCTCTAAAAATATTTTAAAAACTCTTAAAAAAAATCAGTGGTTCCCAAGGATTTATCAGGGGGAGAAGGGATGAAAATAGGCAGAGCACAGAGGGCAGTGAAAGTACAGTGGTACCATAGCTTGTTAATTTGTTCCAGAATTTGCGACAAGTACTGAAACTGACAAGTACCAAGCAAGCAACAAGTGATGATGCATTTTCTCTTGCAGATTCATGACTCATACAAGTTCTAGCAAATATGACGAGTTGCAAACAAGCATGAGCGCTGAAACCTTTTTTTTTTTTTAACTCATCAAAATTCAGTAAGTATAGGTTCTGACAGTTTCTGAAGCTGACAGGTACTGAGGTATGACTGTACTCTGTATGTTACTATAATACATACATGTCATTATACATTTGTCCAAATTTATAGAATATTCAATACCAAGAATGAACCTTAATCTGTAGAATTTGGATAATAATCCTGCATTAATGGGAGTTCACCAGTTTTAACAAATGTACCTCTCTAATTATTGTTATAATAATTATATTTTTATAATATATGTATTATTATGGGGAAGTTATAAAGGAGGAGGCTATGCCTCTGCATGTGTGGGGGGGCCACATGAGAAATCTCTGTACCTCCCTCTTAATTTTGCTGAGAACCTAAAGCTGCTCACAAACTTTATGTTCATATTGATAGTTATATAATTATATAATGTATATTTATATTGTTCATATGAAAAGTAATATAAAATTAATAAATAATATGGAGATAATATAGTAGACTTCCAGTCAAGATGGCAGCATAGGTAAACATGTCTTGCCTCTTCACCTAACTGCATAAAATAACAAATTAATTATAGAACAGCCACCACTCAGAACTGGCAGATATGGAGTTAAATAGAAGTCTGACAACTACGGAATAAAGAAACCACATTCATCAAGACTGGTAGGAGGGGTACAGACATGGAGCAGGCTGGTTCCAGATATATGTGAAGTAGATAAAAATTTGGGAGGGGTATCTTGTGAGTTAAGAATCTTGGCCCCACACCAGGCCCCCCAACCCAGGTTAACAGTGCCAGAAAGATAAGTCTCTACAACTTCTGGCTGCAAAAATTAGCAGGGATTGAGTTGGTGGAAGAAACTTCTGGAGTCCCAAGCAGTACCTATTAAAGAATCCACGCACAAACTTAGACTCACTCCCTCTGCTCTCTTGCACCAGGGTAGCAGCTTGAAAGGCACCAGTAGTCTATAGGGAGGAACTGAAGTGGCTGGCATCAAGGTGATAGCTGAGGGACAGCTTTCTCCCAGATAGAAAGCAGTAGAGCCACAGAGCTGAGGCAAGCAAGTGCTATATCTAAGACTTCATTAACCTGGCTAACACTGTTTGCCCTCCTACTTGGAAGACCCTTTGAAGGCTTGTCCAAACCACCTTACAGCTGTTAACAGTCGCTTCTTCAGATGGATGGCTGGTCTTGGCTCAAGCTTCACAACTTCCTAAATCCTTTCAATAAGCAACAGCTGGCCTCAGTGAGCCCCTCTATCCCCTACCTCTTTCTAAGTGGCCCCAGGTACAGCAACAGCAGCAGCCAGGCAGATTTCATAGTTTGACTCTGCCTGGGAATCTCCAAACCCAGCACAAGTAGCAGCCATCTCAGATTGCTCTATAGCTCAGGCAGGGTGGCCCTGGGCAAACATAGGTGGGGGCTGACCATGCCTGTACCACCTGGGAAACTCTAGGACCTGCACACCCAGGGGACAGCTACAGACCTCATCAGGGCACCACCACCCTGCCCTTGCATAGCATATCCCCCATGAAGGGCAGAGATTGGTTACCAGTAGTTACAGCCAGTCCTTGCAGCTGACTGGCCTGGGTAAATCCCTCCCACTGACCTGCCAACAGCAACCAAGGCTTAACTACAAGAGGAGGATGTACTCAGCCCACATGAAGGGTACACCTCGAGTACCTAGCTTGAGTGATAGAGGAGCCTGTGTCACTGGACACTACAGGACACTTACAGTATTAGGCCATACTACCAAGACACAGAGTCAAAGCAGCTCTACCTAATACATAGAAGTAAAAACAGGAAGGCTGCCAAATTGAGGGAAAGAAGATACATGGCCCAAATGAAAAAAAGAAAAGAAAAAAACAGTGAAACTCCAGAAAAAGAGTTAAATGAAATGGAGATAAGCAATCTCTCAGATGCAGAGTTCAAAACACTGGTTATAAGGATGCTCAAGGAACTTAGTGAGGACCTCAACAGCATAAAAAAGATCCAGTCAGAAATGAAGGATATACCAATTAAAATAAAGAACAATTTACAGGAAAACAACAATAAAGTGGATGAAGTCGAGAACAAATCAATGATTTGGAACATAAGGAACTGAAACACAACTAATCATAACAAGAAGGAAAAAGAATTTTTAAAAAATGATAATATAAGCAGCCTCTGGGACAACTTCATAGGGGTGCCAGAGGAAAAGAGAAAGAGCAAAAAATTGGAAATATACTTGAAAAATAATGAAAGAAAACTTCCCTAACTTGGTGAAGGAAATATATATGCAAGTCCAGGAAACACAGAGTTCCAAACCAGATAAAGCAAAGAGGCCCACTCTAAGACACATCTTAATTAAAATGCCAAAAGTTAAAGATAAGAGAGAATCTTAAAAGCAACAAGAGAAAGATGTTAGTTACCTACAGGGGAGTTCCCATAAAACTGTTAGTTGATTTCTTTAAAGAAATTTTGCAGGATAGAAGGGACTAGCAAGAAATATTCAAAGTACTGAAAAGCAGGGACTTACAACCAAGATTGCTCTACCCAGCAAAGATATAATTTAGAATTGAAGGGCAGATAAAGAGCTTCCCAGACAAGAAAAAAACTAAAGGAGTGCATCATCACCAAACTATTATTATGTATGTTAAAGGGACTTATATGAGAAAAAGAAGGAGATCAAAACTATGAACAGTAAAATGGCAATAAATACATACCTCTCAACAATTGAATCTTAAACTCAAACTAAGCAAACAAGAAGAACAGAGACAGCATCATGGATTTGGAGGACATTTTGATGGTTGCCAGATGAGAGAGGGGTATAGGAACAGGGGTGGAGAGGTGAAGGGATTAAGAAATACAAATAGGTAGTTACAGAATAGCCATGGGGATGTCAACTACAGTATAGGAAATGAAGTAGCCGAAGAACTTATATGCATGACCCTTGGACATCAGCAATGGTGGGGGATTGCATGAGGGAGTGGGGGGTGCTGGGTGGAGGAAGGAAAAGGGGGAAAATCAGGAAAAATAATTTCATAATCAATAAAATATAATAAAAAAATAAAACTAAAATATAAAATTTGCTTTGTGTACTCACACCAGTCAACCTTCTTTTGCCCCACTGTGTACATATTCTTTTTAAAAAGGCAGTGTACAGTGTGGTAAGTGGGGGTTGAGCAATAGAGACTTTATTTTATACCAGTGCAATATTTATGAAGATATAAGGATGTATCAGTCTGGTAAGAGGAATCTTTGTTTCCTTCACTTGTGACAGTTGGTGATTCTGAAGATCAGATCTAAAGCTCTTGAGAAAGGATGCTTGAGAAAGTGACATTGTTTTAGAAAAAAGTATTAAATTCCGAGGGCAGCCATCATGTTGAAGAAATATCATGTTAAAGCAGGCATAATTTCCAGACTGCATGCAGGGCCAACTGCTAAGGAAATTGCAGACTTCAATAACATCCCTTTATGTACACATTACAATGTGAAGAAGGTGTATGATGCTGATCCTAATGTCACCACACCAACAAGGAAAATGTGTAAGGTACGCAAGGATTGTACAAGTCCAGATATTGTACACAGAATCCAGAAGATTCAGGATGTTCACCTTAATGTTTTAAGAGAAGTAGTTGTACCGTCGATGAAGCAAGTTGCAAATGGATGCTATTTTATCTTCCAACAAGACGGTGCACCAGTACATAAAGCCAAAAAGGTGCAAGAATGTCTCAGTGTCAATGTACCTGAATTCTGGTCAAAGGAAATCTGGCCACCTAGTTCATCAGATGTAAATTCTTTGGACCATTATGTATGCAGCATTTGTGAGAGAGAAGTTAATAAACAACCTCGTTCTAATAAAGAGGCTGTTAAAGCTAAGAGTGAAAACATGATGATGTCCATGGATCAAGAAAAGTTAATGAAAGCGTGCTCAAGATTTGAAAGTAGAATTGAGTCTATTATTGCAGAAATTGGAGACTTTTTTGAACAATTTTAAAAATAATGACTATGTTTATATACTTACATATAAGAATAAATTTATTTCAAAATATAACTTTTGTCATATGTTGTTTTTTACTGAAATTTTGCCACTTTATTGCACGCACCCTGTATATGAAGCAAAGCATTACCTTTGTTTCATATAGGGTATTATCTGAGCAATTTTCTGAAGCATAATCTGTTTTTGTTCATTTTCAGTGCTGCTTATTAAAAACAACAATGAAAACTAGCCCACTCAACTTTGTATTATGGATCAACTGACCTGCTATCATAAAGATAAGGGTGGCCTGGTTTTTGCTTTGGTTTTGTATATCTGCTTCTATGATCACTGTAGGCATATGAGAAGATTTATGTGTTAGGTAAGGACCCAAGGTCTTGTTGCTGTGATGGCTCTGGAATTTCATCAGCTCTAGGTTCCAACTGATTACTGGCTTGCCAGGGCACTGTCCTTAAAAAAATTAAGAGTCTGAACCTGGATTTGGTCAGTGCAAGCTATGTGAGATAAGGGGTCAGCAAACATTTCTGCACAGGGCCAGATAGTAGTAAATATTTTAGGCTCTGTGTAAAATGACTGAACTCAGCTGTTACATGAAAGCATAACAGACAATATGTAAATAAATGAGCATGACTGTGTTTCAATAAAAAACTAGTTATGGACACTGATATTTAAGGTTCATGTAATGTTGCACATTTTATAAAATAATCGTTTAATTTTTTCAACTATTTAAAATGTAAGAATCATTCTTAGCCTGTGGGGCATACAAATCAGGTACTGGGCTGGGTTTGGCATACAGGCCATCATTTGCTGACTCTGCAGTAGGTTGCCATCAACTTCCCTTGACTTGGAAGGGAGAATGGTAGTGACATCCCTTTGGGCACCCGGGTGAAACATCCGCTGCCTTGGGGAGTTCAGAGCCAAGTGGTCTATGGAGCACAAGTAAAGCCATACTCTAGTTAATAAATGATTGCTGTTAATTATTCATGGAAAGAAACCGAAGTCTAGAATGCAAGCTGTTTGTAAACCAGACTTGTCTCATCACCTTAGGCCTTCAGTAGAAGTGATGAGAGCTGAACAAAGCCAACTGTGCACAGCAATAGAGCCATAAAGAAGTGCTGAATAATGGAACGCTGATTTTCTGGGTGGTCCTCCTCATCTGGTGACTCTGTCATTCTCTTTTTTTAAAGCACCTTTCTCACTCTGAGGCTGGACTTAAACATTAAGTCTGTAAAAGGGCAGTACATCTGCTACACAAGATGATGTTGAAAGCCAACACGCAGGTTGGACACACTGTTTTGTTGAAGTATGAGGTGGTGGTGCTACTGGAGACCAGACCATTCTCCTTGTCTGCTGCACTGCACAAATAGATTCTTCTTTTTATCTTCTTTCTTTCTTTTTTTCTTTTTTCTTTTTAGAGACAGGGATAAGGGGATGGGAGTGAGATTGATTGTTGTTCCACTTATTCCTCCATTCATTGGTTGATTTTTTTTTATGTACCCTGACTGGCATCAAACTCAAAACCTTGGGTTATTGGGGTGATGCTCTATCCAATTGAGCCACCCAGACAGGGCACTTTTCTACCTTCTTTTATCTGCAGTCTCATAACTCAGAAATCTGCCTAAGTAAAACCTTCAACTAGTGTATGATTTGTAATGCCATGTTCTATCTGGCAGTCTTTCTTAACAATGGATATCATGTTTTTGGGGAGGGCATGATGGTCTTGATGAAATGAATCTTCCAAATTCCAGGTTCCCTTAATACTTTTAATCAACTTGCTGACATCAAACTATCTTGTAGTATTTCCCATAATCTCTGTGCCACACTTGAGGAGGTAAACCTTGTGGAGGAAGTGAATCAACAAGGCAGGTTCTTTTTTATTATTTATTTATTTATTATTATTATTTTTTTAACAAAGCAGGTTCTTACCACTAAGAACAACCCAACTCAAATTGGACCCTATTTTTACCTCTGACTCCTACTGTTTATCAGATCAGCTTGTTCTTTCATTTTCCAAAATAATAGTATTTTTTTCTGCCTCCCCAGCCCTTTCTCTCACTGCCAGCCTTACCTTCTGCTCCCTAGAGAGAATTGAAGCTCTATCAGATGGATGGAGGGAGTTTACTTTTCTACTATGACATCAAAAGGCCACTATATCTATAACCACTCCTCTCTTCCTTTGTGGGAAGGAAGGTGTTCTAACGGAAGTATTCTTTCTCTTTTCTTGCTGTCCTTCTGTCTGTGCACTTGATCTTACTGCCTCCTGAACTTTTTTGTGCTATCAGGTATCCATCTTCTCTCCTGTATATCCAACTGTTCTTTCAGATAGTTGGTTCCATCCACATGTGAACACTTTGGGTTCCTTCCATCTCAACAACAAATCCTCCCTTAACATCCCCAACCCCCACTTATATCTCTTGAGACTTTTGGAAGACCTGTTTGTATTCATGATCTCTCACTGCTTTGCCTCACAGTCACTTTATAGCCCACCTTCTGGCCTTATTCCCCAAGCCACTCTGCCTGAACTCAGTGAGTCACCAAAATAGGATGGAATTCCATATGATAAGTCCATTGGACATCTTCGAGCTTTTGATATTGCCAATTACTTTATTGAAAGGCTTTTTCCTCCCTCTTGGCTTCAATGAGACCATATTCTGATCAAGTTCTTCCTGTTTTTCTGGTCATTTCTTATCTGTCTTCGTTGCAGGAAATAATGGGTCTCCTCATGGATCATTCTATAATCTCTTCCCACTCAATTTCCGTCATGCCCCTGGCATCAGTGATCATTCTGCACAGATGACTCACACTTATTTCTTTCTCGTAAGCCCTGTTTGAGCTGCAGATGGCAGATCCACAGCACCCTACACACCATGGAAAAGAATGTGCATTTTGAAGAAAGGAGTAATTTGATTTTACTGAAATTTTAAAAAGATCAGTCCTCCTGCTCTGTGTAGGGAGGCAGGAGTGGAAGTAGGGGAACCTTTCAGGAAGGTAGTATCTAGACATGAAGTCCTGGGGGCCAGGTCTAGGGAGATGTCTTCAGGTAGATGTTTAAAGGGACCTCAGACTCAGTAAGGCCTAAATTCAGGATCTTTTGCCCAGACTGCCCTATTGTAATGTCTGCCATCTAGTTGAACAAATCAGAAACTTTGACTCCCACCTGTCTTAGTTCTTTCTTTCTGGCTACTGTAATAAAATTTCATAGCCTTGGTAACTTATTAACAACAGAAATTTATTTTTTCAGGGGTCTAGAGTCTGAAAGTCCAAGATCAAGACATCGGTGTGGTTGGGTTCTGGGTGAGAGCTTTCTTCCTGGTTCATAGCCAGTACCTTCTTACTGTGTCCTTCCATGGCAGAAGGGGCTAGGTGTCTCTTTGGAGTGTTTTTTTAATAAGAACATTAATCTCATTCATGAAGGCTTATACTCATGACCGAAGCACTTCCCATCTCTTAATACCATCATCTTTGTGAATTTTGGGAGAGACACAGACATTCAGATCATAGTACTACCTTTTCTTTTCAACTCACTATCCTGCATACTGTCCCTCTTCCACTCTGGTTCTTACACAGTAGCTTGAGTAGTCTCTAAAATACAAATCTGATGTCATCCATAGTTAAGACCTTTCAGCACTTTTGCATCTCACTGAGGGCAATGACTGAGAATAATATGTGCATAACAGGTTCTTCACCGTCTGGCCTTAATGCATCACTCCATCTCCTTTCCTGCCTCCCTTCTTTGGCTTTTGCACTGCTCTACCTTCTGCTGGTATTGCTCTCTGAACACTTGCCTCCCCATCTCCTATACTTTTATAATCTTGGCAGAAGTATCATTTTTGGTGATTTCCCATGGCATTTAACCCCAGTTTAGCTCAGATTCTCTTATTTTATGTTTTTGTAGAATCAGATTATTTTTCTGTAGGCTTCTTTTAGTTTCCAAATATATACTTATAGATTTATTTCATTGTCATATTTTATGACACAAAGGACAGCATTTGTCAGAATTCTTCTGAGAAACAGAACCAATAGGACATATCTATGTAGACAAGAGAGATTTATTTTAAGGGATTAACTTACGTAATTGTGGGATATGGCAAGTCTGTCATCTGTAGGGCAGGCTGGAAGGCTGGAGACCCAGGAAAGAGCTGATGTTGCAGTCTTGAGTCTGAAGACATTGTGGAGGCAGAATTCATTCTTTCTCGGTACCTGAGTCTTTTTTCTAAGGGCCTTCCCTTGATTGGAACAGGCCCACTCCCACTTTGGAGAGTGCTGTAGACTGAATGTTTGTGTTCTTCTCGAATTCATGTGTTGAAACCTATTCCCCAGGGTGATGGTATTTGGAAGTGGGACCTTTGGGGGGTGATTGGATCATAAAGTCAAAGCCATTAGGAATGGAGTTAGTGGCTTTATAAAAGAGATTCCAGACAGAGCTCTTTCCCCTCCCACCACTTGAGGATCCAGGGAAAGATAACTGTGTAGGAACCAGAAGGTGGGTCTCACATGCCACCTTTTTATAATTTTTTAAAATTTATTATTTTTAGAGAGAGGGGAAGAGAGAGAGGCAGAAAGGGAGAGAGACATCAATATGTGTTTGCCTTTCATCTGCCTCCAGCTATGGGCCTGGCTGGAGAACTGTCTTGCAAACTGGTTATGTGCCCTGGCTGGGAATCGAATCAGAGATGTTTGGATTCAGAGGCCGGCGCCTTATCCACTGTGCTACCAGCCAGGGCTTACCTGCCACCTTGATTATGGACTTCCAGCTTCCAGAACTGTGAGAAATACATTTCTATTATTTATTTATAAACCATTCAGTCAGTGGTATTCTCTTAGAGCAGCCCAAATGGACTAAGGCACAGAGTAATCTGCTTTACTTAAAGTCTGTTGATTTAAATACTATTCACACCTAATAAATATCTTCACAGTAACTTCTAAGACTGACATTTGATGCAAAATTAGATTCTGCAGCCTAGCCAAATTGACATATAAAACTACCCATCACAGGGACCACATCTATTTTAGCCCATTTTTGTATCCTCACTGCCTACCACAGTACAAAACAAGTAGAAGGCACTCAGTGATATTGTTTATAATGGACTTGGGAATGTTAGATTTCTAATTTTCTGTCTGCAGCCAATGTTAATGGAGATAATGTCTTTGATGGCTGCAGGTACTATTCCTTTAGAGTCATTCTTTGTGTCTATTCTAAAATATTTTGTTGATAAATACTTTTTTTGATTCAAAGGATACCTAATTTTTGACAATTTTGCTTCTTTATAATTCATTTAGTCCCTTTTAGTTTCTTTCTTCATAGAGTCTTTTAAGGAGTTTCATAAGGAAGCCTGTAAGCCATTGACTTAATCATTGGATTTGCTCTTCTCTGGTCTTCCTCTTTGTGCCTTTTTCCTATGTTCTTGGGTAAAGTAACCAGAGCCAACTTTGTTCCCAGCGTAGTTGGACTGTGACTTTATTTGAGGAGATAATTGCATTTTTATTTCCCAATGCTCTTGAATTTTATTGGCCATCTTGGCTACAATAGCACATGATGCTGAATTTTCTATTTCTAAAACCCAACTAATCACCCTGGCCTTGTCTCCAGGGTTTTCTATTTCTGTCATTGGTGCAAGACACTAAAACAAGAATGCCTGGAGGCATCCTTGACTTGTCCACCCCCATCATTCCCAGTAAGTTACAAGAGTCTCTTGATTCTTTCTTGATATGGTTCCTCAAAATTGATCCATTTATTTTTCCATTTCTTTCAACAAGACCTCATGAGTTCATGCATGATAATAGATTTACTCTTGGCAGTTTCTACCACTAAATGTTCCCACTTCAACCAATTGTAGCCAGGAATGTCAGATGAATCTAAGTATCAGCTTGAGTCTGCTTTCTTCTCCCTAATTCCCAACATACATTCACCACTTTGAAACTTGTTTGGTGTCCCTTCTTGCATACTAGATCATCTGAACCATATTTCCTTTCTTTATCAGACCATTAGTACTGAGGTAATCTCTAACTTCTCAGATCATCTTTCTGAGAAGATCTAACTTTCAGATCATCTTCTCAGATCATCAGTCTACATAAGCCTTTTGTATTCTTTATTTAGTCCCTCTTTTCTTTTTCCCTCAAAGAAACAGAATGTATTGTATTTCATCTGTTTATGTTCTTACAAAATACGTATAGTCTTTTGAACATTTTCATTTATATGAAGCATACTCTAGTTGTCATTTGTTTTTGTTTTATGGTATATACAGTGTATATCACTGCTTTCCAGATCTGTCTATGATACAATGTGAAAACACAGCCCAATGCTATTTTTCTTCAATTTACATTATTATCTGTATATATTAGAGTTTAATATTTTTCTATGAAGAGGTCTAATATATTGCTGTTGTCATTGATATATTAGTATGCTGTATTTTATAGTTGGGTTTTGCTACTATAGAGTAATGAGATTGATGTTTTGTAAGTCATCGTAAATGAGCAACCTTGAAGTCTCTTATCGATTTTCATAGCTAGTTGTCTACTAATTTTACTTAATAAATCATGGGACTATATGACATTATATGCTGCTATTTGACCATTTTTGCTCACAAAATCTATAGTTTCAAATGGTTTAACCTAATAAATGATTATATTATTTACAGATGAGAGGTTTTTTCTTTTCTTTTACTCATACCTTATATTTTTAGTCTTTTCCTAGATGTTTCAGAACTTCCAGACCATGTTAAATTGCACTGGTAATGAGTACCTTACAATTATTCTCTTAACTATAATATTCTAGACTTTTGGTTCATGTACAGATACTTAATCAATGAATTTTTAAAGTTTCTTTTTTTCCTAATTTGCAATAAGATATTTACAGTTTTCTTTATTCTTTTTTTCTATTTATATTTTATTCATTTTTTTTTTATAGAGAAAGGCAGGGAGGGAGGAAGAAAGGGAGAGAAGCATCAATGTATGGTTGCCTTTCACCTGCCTCCAGCTAAGATCTGGCTGGAGACCTGACTTGCAACCTGGTTATGTGCCCTGACTAGGAATTGAACCAGTGACCCTTGGGTTTTGCAGGCTGGTGCCTTATCCACTGTGCCACCAACAGGGCTTTGTGCTACCAGCCAGGGCATCAGTTTTCTTTTTTGGGAAATCACCACTAGATGTTAAATCATATCAAATGCTCTTTTTGTATTTATTGAAATAATCATATAGTTTTTCTCCTTCAGAGTATATAGATATAATACATGAAATTGATAGATTATTTTTATGATGAATCATCCTGGCATTACTTGAATAACACTACCAATTAACACACACACACACACACACATATATTATGTATATTATATATATTATAATATATATATATATATATGTATATACATATATATGTATGTATTTGAATTTATTTAGCTTTTATTTTGGATTTTTGCATTACATTGTAAGGAAATGGACCTATAGCTCCGTTTTCTAATAATCCCTTTGTGTCTTAGGAATCAAGTGTGCAAAGTTTAGTCTTATTAAATAAGTTAGGCAGCTTTCATTTCTATTTCTAGAATAGTTTGTATAAGGTAGGTATTAACCATTCCTTGAAATGCAGAATTTACTTGAAAACTATTAGGTTTTAGAGTCTAACCTAGCTGTCTATCCTAACCTGACCAGGTTTCTGTATCACCCTTGCCGTGTAATCAAGCTGTCCCATCATTCCTGTTTCTGTCTCAGCATGTTTCTGCCTGCTGCATTTGACCTAGTGACTTTCTTTTGCTCTGTCTAGCTCACTCATTTTCTCATCCTTACCTTAACCCTTATGTTCTTGGATATACTCTCCAAGTCCCAGAGTATATCCAAAATTACTCTTGAGCATCAACCTTTCTGAAGTTCCCAGCCTTCCAGTAGCCCTCCTGTTTTGACTCCCAATAGCATGCATTATCTCCTTCACTCTTTTGACCCTCAGCACTAGGTACATGTGTAATTATTTATCTTCATATATGGGGGTCTGTGACCCCTTCATGTCCCCTTCTGCCAGGCCTGGATTTTAAGACTCAAACATAATGCCCACATTTTATTATAAGCACCAATTGTTGATAGTGATTATTTGATTATATCACACTCACCATTGTTCAAACTGGCCTTTTCATTGTTTAATAACACCAAACTTATTCTCACTGTAAGGGTCCTGTACAAGATTTTTTTTCTGTCCTTGGAATGTTCTTCTGTCTCATACTTGTAAGCCTTTCCTTTACCTCTAGTAAATCTTTATTAAACTGTTACTTTCTTGATACAGACTCTGGAACACTGTTTAAGTTGCAGTCTCAAAGCTTCAGCAGTCACCATCCTCACCCCACACCCTGCTTCATTTTCTCCCCCATGGCACCTATCACCTACTTACTCTGCATAGGTATTAAGTTTATTTTCTTTCTCCCCCACTGTAATGTAAGGTCCTCAAAGGCAGATATTTTGGTCTATTTTGTTCACTGATATATCTCTCAGTGTCTAAAAACATATTTGACACTCAATAAATATTAGAATAAGTGAATAAAATCAAGTACATGAGCCTGGGCCACAAATTTGTCCTGCAGGGGGGGATTCAAGCTGATAAAATATGTGGAAGTTGCACTCACCCCTTTCCATGACCACATCAAAATTACAACTAAATTACAGAACAATCACCATGGATAACCATCTGAAGACTAGCTGAACAGAACTTTTATTAACTAAAGCTATACAGAAAAATGCACATGGAGACCAGTAGAAGGGGCAGAGACATGAAAAGGACTGGGCCCAAAACCACATGCAGTGGTTGAGATATCTAGAAGGATATGTCAGCTGCAGAGGTCCCTCCTAAGAAACAAGGGTCTCAACCCCATGCTGGTAGGGGTTGTCATGTACCTTGGCCCCAGTCTGGACCACCAGTGCCAGGAAGAAGATTCTGGGTAACATATGGCTGTGAAATTTAGCAGGTATTCCATCTGCCTGGGTAAGATGGGAGACTTCTGGAAACTCAGGTATCCTCTTAAAAGGGCAGCACATAATATCTTGGTTACAGGTACTCACTCTGGGCTCAAGTGGAGCGATGGCTGCCCAGAGGCTGCTGGAGTCATACAAGGAGAGACTGAGTTGTATGGCTTTGGGAGATGGCTGGAGGAACCACTGCCAGTGTCCCCGTGCTGAGTCGCTTTCCCACACAACTCATGGATGTCATCTCTTTTAGGTGGAGCACTCCCCCATAGGGAAATCCCCCAATGACCTGGGGAGCTATACTAGCCTCACTCTCAAGACCCTCTGAGGCCCTGCCCTATCAAGCTCCTGCACAGTTGTGGGCTGTTAAGGCAGTAGATAGCCCAGGCCTGCATTGTAATTTTGTTAGAAAAACTCAGGAAGTTCCAGGTGGGCCCTGAGGGTGCAGGAGTAACAGGGAGAGGCTGAATAGTATAGCTTTAGAGTGAAGGCCATCTTCCTGAGCACCTGAGAGTTGATATCTTTCTTGTGCAGAGCCTGTACCCACACAGCCAAATCTTAATCACTTCAGCCTGATGAAGTCAACTGGCTACAAACTGATGACACACCTTGAACCTGCACTATTGCAAAGGTTCATAGGCCTTTGGCAGGCGGCAGCTAGCTACAGTGTTTCCTGAGACTTAATTTTACTGAGTGACCTCAGACCCAACACTGGTTCTGAGTTTCCATCTGTATTAACCAGGTGAACACCAGTTTTCCCTTTTTGGTGACTCCTTGAGAACCTGCCTCATACAACTTATGTATTGCCCAAGGCTCTTTCAGTGGCTGAACCTAAAGGGCAGCCAGCAGGTGGCGGAGGGTCTCAGTACTTTGGACTTTTTATTGATATGCCTTGGAACTGATACTGGTAGCAACCAGCCTTGGCATGCACCTTGGCCCCTCGCATGTGTACCTAGGCCCAGCACAGGCAGCTATGAACCATGAATTGCTTTGTAGCTCCTAAATAGTAGGTCAGGGCTGGTCATAGGCAGTGCCTGACATTGACATGCACCAGAGTCCCACCCAAGAGGCCCCAGAATGGACACCCAGTGGCCGGCTTCAGACCACATCAGAACATGACCCAATTAGCTCCACAAGTGGCAGCAGTGAAAGGGGGGTCTTGATAGGCCCCAGATCCTGCTGTTTCATGGAGTCAGTTCCTGTACAGCAGCTCATACATTGTGGTTGGGGTCAATTCTCATTTTTCCAGCCTGAGGTCCAACCCCATCCAGAGATGTGTCAACAGCAGTCAAGACTCAACTGCAACAGGATGGCTCACACAACCCACACAAGGGGCATACCTGGAGCACCCAGCTTAGGTGATCAGGGACACTGCACCACTGGGCCCCACAGGACATCTAGTATTACATAAGGCCATTCTACCAAGACTGCATAGCAGAACTACCTAATACAAAGAATCAAAAACAGAGGCAGCCAAAATAGGCAGACAAAGAAATGTGCCCCAAGTGAAAGACAGAAGAAACTAAGTGAAATGGAAGTGAGCAATCTACCAGATACAGAGTACAAAACAATGGTTACAAGGATGTTTAAGGAACTTAAAGGAAGAATAGATAAACTCAATGAGAACTTCAAAAATAAAAAGTAAGCATAAAAAAGGGACATAGAAACCATTAAAAAAGTAAAAAATAAAGAATACAGTAGCATGAATCAATAGCATATTAGATGAAGCAAAGGACTGAATCAGTGATTTGAAAGACAAAGTAGCAGAAAACACCGTATTAGAGCAACAAAAAGAAAAATACATTTAAAAATGAAGTTAGTCTAAGGAACATCTGTGACAATATCAAGCATAACAACTTATGCATCATAGGGATACCAGAAGGAGAAGGGAGCAAAAAATTGAGAACCTCTTTAAAGAAATAATTACAGAAAACATTTCTACCTGGGTGAATAAAAAACACAAGTCCAGGCAGCACAGAGAGTCCCAAACAAAATGAACCCAAAGAGGCCCACACAGAGACACATCATAATTAAAATGGCAAAGGTTAAAGAAAATAATTTTTTAAACAGCTAGAGAAGGACAGTTATCTATGAGGGAGCTCCCATATGGCTGTTAGCTGATATCTCAATAAAAACATTTCAGGCTAGAAAGGATTGGTGTGAAATACTTAAAGTGATGGAAAGCAAGGACCTATAGTCAAGACTACCCAGCAGAAGTATCATTTAAAATTGAAGGAGAAACAAAGAGCTTCTCAGATAAGAAAAAGCTAACGGAGTTCATTGCCACCAAACCAGTATTACAAGAAATGTTAAAAGGACTTCTAGGCCCTGGCTGGTAGCACAGTGGATAAGGTGCTGGCCTGTGAATCCAAAGGTCACTGGTTCAATTCCCAGCCAGGGCACACATAACCAGGTTGCAAGCCAGGTCTCCAGCCAGCTCTGTAGCTGGAGGCAGGTGAAAGGCAGCCATACATTGATGTCTCTGATGTCTCTCTTCCTTCCCTTCTCTCTACAAATAATAAATGAAATCTTAGAAAAAAGGACTTCTTTAAGGAGAAAAAAATAAATACAAATATGTACAATAAAATGCCAATAAATATGTATCTGTTAATAATCACTTTAATGTAAGTGGTTTAAATGCTCCAATCAAGAGACAGGGAAGCTGAATGAATAAGAAAACAAAACCCAAATATATGTCATCTACAAGAGACACTCCAGATTGAAAAACCCACAGACTGAAAATAAAAGGATGGAGAAAGATGTTTCATGCAAATGGAAATGAAGAAAAGTTGGAATAACAATACTTTCAAACAAAGGCTATAAGAGACAAAGAAGGACATTGCATAACAGTAAAGGGATCAATCCAACAAGAGGATATGATCCTTGTAAACATTAACACTCTAAAGATAGGAGCACCTAAATATATAAAGCAAATATTGATGAACACAAAGTGAGAGGTTGACAAATAATACAATCAGATTAGGGAACTTGAACATCCCATTAACATCAGTGGATAGATCTTCCAGAGAGATAATCAACAAGGAAACAACCTAAAAAGACACATTGGACTGCAAGGATTTAATAATTTTAGAGCATTTCAACCCAAAGCAACAGAATATTGAGTCTTTTCAAGTGCACTTAGAACATTTTCCAGGGTGGACTATATGTTGGGTCACCAAACCAGTCTCAATAAATTGTAAAAGACTGAAATATCATATCAAGCATCTTTCCCAACTACAATGATATGAAACTAGAAATTGATCAAAGGAAAAAAACTGAAAAACACACAAGCACATGGAAGCTAAATAATGTTGCTAAGCAATGAATGGGTCAACAATAGGATTAAGGAAGAAATCAAAAGATACCTTGAGAAGAATGAAAATGAAACACAACCCAAAATCAATGGGACAGAACAGCCCTAACAGGAAAATTCATAGCAATAGAGGCTTACCTCCAAAAACAAAATAAAAACAAATTATGGAGATTATATATATATATATGTGTGTGTGTGTGTGTGTGTGTGTGTGTGTATAAAATCCTGGAAATGTGCAATCTTCCAAGACTGAATCAAGAGGTTCAGTTCTGAAATAGAAAATCTGAACAGACTAATTTCAATCAATGAAATAGAAGCAGTAAAAAGAAAAAAGAAAATACTTCCTATCATACTAAAGTTTTGGACTAGATGGTTTCACAAGTGAATTTTACCAAATATCCACAGAAGAATAAACACCTGTCTTTCTCAATTTCTGAAAATTGAAGAGGGGGGAAGACTCCCAAGCTCATTTCACAAGGTCAGCATAATTCTGATTCCAAAATCAGATAAGGACATTACAAAGTAAAAAAATATAGAGCAATTTCCTCGATGAACATAAAGCAAAAATGTTTAACAAAATATTAGTAAACAGAATTCAATTCATTAAAAAACAACATACACTATGATGAAGTGGGATTCTTGGTATGCAAGGTTGGTTCAATATCTGCAAATTAATTCATGTGATACACCACATAAAACAAAATGAATGATTAAAATCATATGTTCATGCCCTGACCAGGTGGTACTGTTGGTTGTTTTGTACCAAAAAAGATTGTGGGTTCAATCCCTGGTTTTGGCTATTAAAAAGTAAACATTATTTTCTTTTTTTATTGTTGACATTATTACTCATGTCTTCCACTTTCCTCCCTCCTTTACCCACCTTTACCACAGTGTTGTCTGTGTTAATGTACAAGTTTAATAAATAAGAAATTATATTTAAAAAAAAAGAGATCCACGATGGAGGCATAGATAGACACGCTGCATCTTCTCCCACAACCAAAACCAATACACCTACCTCAAAACTAGAGACACCCAGAAATTGCTGAACATTGAACTGCATGGAAGTCCAACCAACAAAAGAAAGAAGAAAGAAAAACTCATCCAGAGAGGTAGGAGGGGTGGAGCCGGGACACAGAGAAAGCAGTTAGGCGAGCGGATTGGCGGTACAGCTGAGAGTTGGTAGCACAAGCTGGAGAGCAACAGGGGTCAGCCAGCAAAAAGAAATCACAGTATGGGCACCTATTGAATGTTCCCAGCACCAGACCAGCACTCGGGGAGAAAGAGTAAGCCATATTGCTTTTTCTGTCTGGGAGAACCAGTGAGGTTTGGGGCAAAGCGACTATAGGAAGAGTTCCTTTGTTTAGAGGCCCCCATGGTCCTGAAATGTCAACAGACCCACCTGCTCTGGGAACCACGGAATTAGAGAGGACCTAGCCCCATATGGGAAGTGGGAGAAGTGCTTGAAAAGGGAGCAAGTGCTGAGCAAGCAGCATAGATCTCTCCCAGAATGCCCCACCCACCCACAGTACCGCAACCTGGTAAAACCGGTTGCCCCATACTAAAAATGCAGATAGGTAGGAGGGGTGGAGCCTGGACACAGAGGAAGCAGGCTCTGCCCCTTACAACTAACAGGTTGTAAGGTGACGGCTCTACCTAAGACACAGAAGCAAACCCAGGAGCCTGTCAAGAAGTGGAGACAGAGAAATATGACTCAAAAAAGGGCACAAATCAAGGTCCCAGTGGCTGAACTAAGCATCAAAGAAATGGCAAGCCTGATAGGTGCAAAGTTTAAAACACTGGTAATAAAGATGCTCACAGACTTGACAGATGTGCTTGAGTATAGTAAATGCATAAGGGAAAAAAATGAAGTCTAGGCCAAGTGAAACAAAGGAAAATACACACAAAACCAATGGTAAAGGAAAGGAAAATGGGGTTCGAATCAATGATTTGGAACATAAGGAATAAATACTCAACCAGCACAGAAAGTGGAAACAAGAATTAAAAACAATGAGGAGAGGCTTAGGAACCTCTGGGATGACTTTAAACATGCCAACATCCAAATCATAGGAATGACAGAAGGAGAAGAGGAAGGGCAAGAAATTGAAAACTTGTGCAAAAAAATAATAAAGAAAAACTTCCCAAAATTGGTGAAGTAAATAGATATACATGTCCAGGAAGTGCAGAAAGTCCCAAACAAGCTAGATCCAAATCAAACCACACCAAGGCACATCATAATTAAAATGCCAAAGATGGCCCTGGCTGGTGGTACAGTGGATAAGGCGCTGGCCTGTGAACCCAAAGGTCACTGGTTCAATTTCCAGCCAGGGCACATAACCAGGTTGCAAGCCAGGTCTCCAGCCAGGTCTGTAGCTAGAAGCAGGTGAAAGGCAACCACACATTGATGTCTCTTTCCCTCTCTGCCTCTCTCCTTTCCCCTCTCTCTAAAAATAAAAAATAAAATATTTTAAAATGCCAAAGATTAAAGATAAAGAGAGAATCTTAAAAGCAGCAAGGGAAGAGAAGAGAGTTACCTATAAAGAGGTTCCTATAAGACTATCAGCTGATTTCTCAAAGGAAACTTTTCAGTCAAGAAGGGACTGGTAAGAAATGTCAAAGTGATGAAAAGCAAGGACCTACAACCAAGAATACTATATCCAGCAAAGCTATCATTCAGAATGGAAGGGCAGATAAAATGCTTCCCAGACAAGATAAAGTTAAAGGAGTTCATCATCACCCAGCCCTTATTATATGAAATGTTAAAGTTTAAGTAAAAGAAGATCAAAACCGTGAACAATTAAAATGACAACAGACTCACAACTATCAACAACAGAATCTAAAACATGAAAAATAAAAAGGAAACTAAAAGCAAACAACTAGAGTAGGACCAGAAATATAGGTATGGGGATCATTGGGAGGGTTATCAGCTGGGAGGGGGAAGGGGGCAAAACAGAGAAATGGTGCAGGGATTAGGAAACATAGTTGGTGAGTACAAGATAGTCAGGGGGAAGATAAGAGTAATATAGGAAAGGGTGAAATCAGAGAACTTACATGTATAACCCATGGACATGAACTAAGGGGGGATGGGACTGTGGGAGGGAATAGGGGAATTGGGTGTGAGGGGAGCAAAGGGAAAAGAACTTGGGACAACTGTAACAGCATAATCATTAAAATATGCAAAAAGAAAGAGAGAAAGAAAGGAGAGAAAAGAAAAGAAAAAATAGTGAAAAATAGAATTTACTCTGCAATTTAGGCTTCCTACCTCTATGTGACAGCAAAGAAGTACTGCCTGTATAGTCTCTGGAGGGTTGAGATTGCTAAGGGATAGAAGTCTTTTCAGATACATTTACCAAATGTTTTCTTTGCCTAAAACATCTATGAGTCTTTTTGCTCTGTTTGCTAATTTCTCTTAGGCCAAGGAATTTATATTCTGTCTTTAGTGTCCTGAGGAGAACATTTTATATACCCTCTGGTGAGAGTAACAAGAAGTGCTCCAGTTTTTCCCCAGGTTCTCTGATTGCTGTGGAATCAGCCTTAGCTCTGCCTATTTTAGATTAATTGAGGATGAGGGAGGATTGGTTTCTCAGATTCTTAAATTCACTTTTCAGATTGTTTTATATTTAGTGTCTTGTAATCCATGTTTCTTGTCTTTGCTAGGGATATTTTCTAGTTCTATGTTATGTTTTTCTTCTTACTGTTCCTATGAGGAATAAGCAAGGTGTGGTGATAACAGCTTCAATATCCAGTCTGCTTACTGATTGCTTTGGGACCTTAGGCAAGTCATTTAACTTCCAGAGGCTTAAGAATTCCTTGCTATAAAATGTGGAAATCAGATTAGGTGCCCTGAAAATTCTTCTTTTCAATAGCTAAATAAAGAAAAATCCATGAGTTATGTTATTACTTTTTTTTTTTTTTTTTTTTTTGATAGGGGGCTATTCCAGATTGTGCTCATCTGGTGTTTTGCTTAATTTGCACACAATGATTAATTTACCCACAAGCTTAGCCTGTATCCCTTGGCAACACATAGCAACTGCCTGCTTTCAGAAAGTGGTTTCATTAGGTAATTTAAAGGCGCATTATCCCATATATCAGAGCAGAGAAATGAGGATCAAGTTGCTTTCATTTGGGGATATATCTCCTGACTTTGCAGTTATTTTTCTTTAAGTGTATTACATTCACCTGTCTTAGCTTTTTGCCCACTTTCACAGTTCTCATGAACCCTGCTGGAGGTTTATTCCTGTTAGCTCTTTTAGTTTTAGTCTTTTAGTCTTTACTTATTGAGTGTTTACATATTCCAAACACTATCCTAAATTCATGCCATATCTCATCTTGTTTCACTCCTCAACAGCTCTTGTGAGTTAGGGAGTGGAGTCTCCTTTTGCAGCCTTAGGAAAACATCTTGAGATCACAGCTAGTCAGTGACCAGCACTCAGTCTCTACTGCCCAGTCACTTCCTGAATTCTTTCTTCCTTTATCTCCCCAAAGTAAAACGGTATGACAGGTTTTAATTAATTATGTATGTTGCAATAGAGAAGAGGGTCCAGCCTGAACTGAATTGAATTTGAATTTGTATTGCATTGACTGTGCATTTTAAAGGAATGACTGGGGAGTAGGGAAGGGATGAGCAGGGCCTCAGTTGAATCAGGGAAGAGGAAAGTTAGCAAAGGACAGTCAATGTAAATGCTGATTGGGCCAACTGAGTCTCTTTAGTAGAAATTAAGACTATCCTCCATTAGACTGGGAAACAGGCCCTACTTATCCTTCCTGTTGATTATATTTTAAGAAGCAGCTTCAGTTCCTTCAGAAAGACCCTGCTAGTTATAGGAGACACAGATACATCTTAAAGGGACAGAGAAAAGATTCACAGTGGTAAGTCCTTTCTAACAAATCCTCTAAGATAGAGTAGTCAACTGCCTCTGGTCAGGTGTAGGCTAGAACAAATAGTACATTCTTTTGACAGTATTGTGCTTTCACAGGCAGGCATTGTAAGGCAGTCTGTGGGCATTCCAGAAATGAGGCCTTAAGCTGTTAGAAATCATATTAGTGTTTGTTTAGGTCTTTTAATGTGGGGCAGGTTGGGTAGACAATCATTTGTGTTGAGAGCCAAGTTTTTATAGGCTACTGCTAAGGCTGAGGCCTGGTTGTGAAGAATGCATAGAGGAACCTGGCTGGAGTTTGGTCAAGTTGAGGATCTTTGTCACCTTTGTTGTGTTTAAACTTGAAATACTGGGAGTTTGTAAGGATCATTTCTGATTGTCCATTGTTAGGTTCTTGAATGAACTTGGTGCCAAGTCTTAAAAGTCACAGGTCTTCCTTGTTCTGATGGAAATCAGGTTTCAAATGGCTGATCTTTTCTGTCCCTCATAATGTAACTGAACAAAAAACAAAACAAAACAAAACAGAGGTTTGGCTACCTGTCACTACAAAAGCCAAACTTGTGAGGCAGATGCTGGTGCAAAAGGAAACAGACTTTATTCAGGTACTGTGCAATCTGGGGGAATGGCAGGCTCCTTTCTCAAAGCCCTTCTCTTCAGCAAGATCAAGACAAAAGCCAGTGTCCAGAATTCCTGATCCAATTTAAAGCACAATCTTTTGGAGCCTGCAGGTGGCTGCCAAGTAGTCAGGTAGCTTAGCTTGTTCCCAGCTGATGCCCAGTTAAAGATTCCTCCCAGAGCCTGCCAATGGAGTACACATGGCCATGGGCCATGCAACTGCTGGGGCCACCAGGGCACACAAACATGCCAGCCAGTGTATCACCAGGTGGGCAAGAGAGCGAGAGTTTCCCATGTAGCCTGTGGAGGTTACAAGCAAGCGAGTGCACAGTGGGAGCGCAGGTCATAAGCCAGTCAGCCATAAGCCAGCAGCTTCTTTATTCCCTTGGGATTGTATTAAGTTGGGTGTTGGATGAACAAGGTGCTTTCTCAAAATGATCAATCAACTTTCCAAACTTTTGCACACTTTGGGTGGGCCCACCTCCCAACCAATCCCTTCTTTCCCCAGGCTAGACGGAGAAGCCTCTTTGGTCTAGCCAAATGTGCTATTTTGACTTCTATGGCACATGTGCCTCTGGGGTTCCTTTCTCTAGTCCCACCCCAACTCTTGTACCAGAAGGTATGGGGCATTTTCCTCTATCCAGTTGCCTTGCTAGGCTTTTGCCTACTCAGTGTAAGAACCTTGCCCTGTCACCATCTTGGCCAACAGACAGACTTCCCAGCACTTCAGACAGTCTATCCATAACAATAATATACTGTTTCACTCTTGTTTACACTCATGGCTTTCGTGTCTAGGGCCTAGTACTTGGGGACTCCCACTCTATTCCCAGGCTGTAGCAGAGCCAGGGACAGTGTCTTTTCTGCAAATAACTTAGGACAATCTTCTTGTTGTGAGAGGGCTGTGCAGCCTGTGAAGCTGGGTGGGAGCACTGATTGGGGAGGAAAGAGAACCAAGGATGATGCTGCAAAGCCTGGTAGTGTTCCGTATCTGTGTAAAGCTTTAGCTCTGCAAAGAAATTTTATACCTGTGAGCTTATGTTCAAGTGTCTGCATGTATTCAGCACACCCTGGGATGTGCTGATGTGGAGGCATAATTATTCCATCTTATAGTTGGCAAGCATATGTCCACCCAGCTTAAACTCACATCCCCTTGATTCTCTTAATTCTTTTCTGTGTTTCTGTTTTGCTTTGTTATCTTACAGACTTTGATTCCCTAGGATGGTGTTGCATACCTGGTTCCCTTGAAAAGGATTGTTTTTGTGATGGGTCCCGCCTGCCGCTGGTCCACTGGATCACCACCTGGTTCTTTTAGTCTTTCTCTTTAAATTCCTTTCATCTCACTTCCTTTTTAGCATGTTCCTTGCTTACTAAATGTCCAGAGCTGTTTTTCATTCCTGCTTTTCTTGTTCCTGCCATTCAGCCATTGCTGTGTTATGTTGATTTCTTCCTTGCCCATTTTTCCATATGTCTAGTGGTAACATGCACCTTACTTACTAATTATATATACTAGGTCTGAATTTTCTGCATGATGAAGATAGCTGCCACAAATTTACACAGCACTGGAAAGCTAGTTGTATAAAACTCAACTAGGGGATGGATGTAATACAACAACAATAAAACTAAATAAAAAAAAAAAAACCTCAACTACTGTAACACATTATGAGTTTCATTTATTCAGCTACTAAATGTCTACTCTGTCTTTGTCTTTAGAACTCTGTTGGCATTGGGGATTAAACCTAGTTTCTTGATTTGTGTAGTTTATTTTCCAGGAGAGATGATTTTCTCAGAAGCAACATAACATTTGAATGTGGAAGTATAAGGTGAAATCTGAATAATGGTGCATATATCTTTATAAATAAATGGTTTCAAATTTTTCCATAGGTATCCAGGAGAGGGGTTGCTGGGTCATACAATTAACTTTAATATTATTTTTTGAGGAACTTCCACATGGTATAGCCACAGTAGCTATACCAGTTTATATCCCCATCAGCAGTGAACGAGGCTTCCTTCTTCTCCACATCTCCAACATGTGTTATTACTTGTCTTGTTGATAATAGCCATTCTAACAGATGGTATCTCATGGCAGTTTTGATTTGCATTTCCCTAATAACCAGTGAAGTTGGATATCTCTTCATATATTTGTTGGTCATCTGTATGTCTTCTTAGGACATACAGATCCTTTAGGTCCTTTGCCCATTAAAATAATTTTTTGTAGTTGACTTGTATGAGTTTTTTGTATTTTGGATATTAATCATTATTAAAGGTGCTGTTTACAAATACCTTTTTCTATTCAGTTGCTTGTCCTTTTCTTTCTTTCTTTCTTTCTTTCTTTTTTTTTTTTTTTTTTTTGGTGGTTTCTCTTGTTGTCCAGAAGCTTTTTAATTTGATATAGTTCCATTTATTTATTATTGCTTTTACTTCCCTTGTGTTTGAGGTCATATTCATAAAATTCTCTCTGAGATCAAGGTCTATAAATTTGTACTATGTTGTCTTCTATATTATTTATTGTTTCAGGTGTTATATTTAGATATTTGATCCATTTTGAGGATTTTGGTTGTTTATGGGGACAAACAGCAGCCTAGTTTCATTCTTTTGGATGTGGTTTTTCCCAGCACCTCAACAAATGGATCCTTTGTCAAAAATTAGTTCCTATACATGTACATGTAGATTTATTTCTGGGCTTTCAATTTAGTTCCATTGGTCTTTGTATCTTATTTTTCCCCCTACCAATACTATGTTGTTTCGATGATTATTACTTTGTAGTAAAATTGGAAGTCAGGGAGTCCGATACCTCTGGCTTGGTACATTTTTCTCAGGATTGTTTTGACTTTTCAGGGTATTTTGTGGTTCCATGCAAATCTGATAATTTTTTTGTTCTATTTCTTTAATAAATGCCATTGGAATTTTGATAGAGATTGCATTAAATCTTTATATTGCTTTGAGTAATATGGCCATTTTAACTATGTTGATTCCTCCATTCCATGAACACAGAATATCTTTTTATTTCTTTGTGTCTTCTTCAATTTCTTTTAATAACATTTTATAGTTTTAAGTATATAGAGCATTTATATCCTTTGTTAAGTTTATTCTTTTTGTTGCAATTGTAAAAGAAATTGTTTTACAGAAATTTTTGTGAATATATAGAAATACAGTGGATTTTTGAATATTGGTTTTTGTATCTTATAATTTTACTATATTTGTTTATTGTTTCTAATGTTTTTTTTTTTTTTTTTTTTTGGTGGATTATATAGGGGTTTTTAATGTAAACAATCACATTGTCCACAAAAAGTGACACTTTTACTTTTTTTCCCCCCAGTTTGGACACCTTTTAATTCTCTCTCTTGCCTGATTGCTCTGGCTAGGCCTTCCAGTTGCATGCTGAATAACAGTGGTGAGAGTGGGCAGCCTCATCTTGTTCCTGATCTTAGAGGAAACAATTTCATTTGTTCACCATTGAGTGTATTAGCTGAGGTTTTGTTGTATGTGGCCTTTACTATGGTGGGGTACTTTCCGTCTATATCCACCCAGGAGTTTTAGTCTAAATGGATGTTGTATCTTGTCAAATGCTTCTTCTACAGCTGTTGATATAATCATAGGATTTTATTCTTTATTTTTAGCCACCTCATCCCACATCCTTTATTTTTTAATGTGGTGTGTTACATTGATCAATTTGCATATTGTGCCCTGGATGAATCCCACTTGATCGTGATGTATTGTCTTTATAATGTATTGTATTTGATTCACTAGTATTTTGTTTAGGATATTTGCACCTGTATTTATCTGAGATGTTGGGCTGTGGTTTTCTTTTTGTATGTTTTCTTTTGACCAGGTTTTGGTGTTAAAGGTAATGCTGGCATTATAAAATGTGTTAAGAGGTTTTGCCTCTTCAATATTTGGGAAAAGTTTGAGAAGGGTAGTATTTAGTCTTCTTTGACTGTTTGATTGAGTCACAAGTGCAGCTATCTTGTCCTAGCTTTTTATTTTTGGGTAGGTTTTTTAATTACAGCAGTTCAAATTGTAACTTCAAGGAGAGAGACCAGGGGAACCTCTCATGCTGTCATTCCTCTGATTTCCTCATTGTTGGCAATTGACTCAATGTCAGCTGAAATTTCTATTTCATTTATTTTGTCTCACCTGGGCTCTTTGGAGTCTGCTCTGTGCATGTATAGTTGAGAAGCTAGACAGAGTTTATATACAGATATGGAGTCACCCTTCATTTCTCCCTCAGCCTTCAGCTACTGGAAGAGGCTTGAACTGTGTTCTCTGGTTCCTCAAGACAGTAGCACTGACAACTCTGTCAGCTTTTACCTGCCCCTTCATGGTGTGGATTGCAGCACACCCTTAGGCAAAGCCCTATGAGTATGGAATTCACCCAGTTCCATTTCCTTCTTTGAACTGTTGAACTTCCCACAAGTTTCTGTTTTCACCTGTTCCTCCACCAGTGACTGCAGGCAGCTTTCATCTGTTTGCTTTGCCCAGCATTTATAGTTATCTGGTGGGAAGGTTGGTCTGGACACTACCACATTTCTAGAAGTAGACCCAGCATGTATTTTTTTATAAGATTTGCCAAGAATCAAAAAACATTAAGTTGTTGAGGGCTCCCTTTGCTGACACCTGGGCTCACATTCCATTCCAGTCTGAATTAACTCTGGCTGCAGAATAGAGAGCTTCTATTCAGTTCTGAATCTGGTAGGATCTGCAGAAGAGTGCTAGTCAGAAAATAAATAAACAAAGAAACAAACAAATAAGTAATCCTCTCTGACACCCCCTACCTTCCTGAGTTTTATCCCATCACCCACTATTCTCTTCTTTGTAGCATTTGTCACTTTCTGACGTTCTTATGTGTTTATTTGCTTTTTTAAATCACGTTTCCTTGCTAAAACATAAACCTATGAGAACAAGGACCTTGTTCATCATTTTGTGATCTGTACCTCTAAGTCTTATAGGTAGTAGGTTCTTGAAATTTACTCTGATATTTAGCCATCCTTGGGAAGGTTGGAATTGGTTCAGTACCTCTCCATTTGTGACATCTTTATCCTATCGTAATTGTGTTAACAGCTGCCTCTCTCTGCAGCAAACATCAGTGCAATACTTACTGTGTCAGGTGTGAAGCTAGTCACTGTGGACTGAGCAAGAGCTTATGTCCAGAGGATGGTAGGAAATAAAAAGAAGACAGGGCTCCTGGATTTAAAAACCTATTTTAAAAACATCTAAAAATGTGCTCATGAAAACTTTTGACCTTGTTTCTGAATTCAGTTTTTCATCCTGTTTTTAGAGGGTATATAGAGAAGAGTTATTTCTAAGGGAAATATTCTGCCAGTAAATGAATGGATGACTTTAAGGATACTTGGAGGCTTAGATGCATTTAGTAGAAATTAAAGTTGTTGCTACTTTTTAAAACTATTTTTAAATTGGGAAAGAAATGCATAAATGTTTTAACAGAAAATTAAAACTGTAAACATTTTCCCAGCTCTGTAGTTCCTAGGCCCCCTTTCCAAAGGCACCCGCCCTTAACAGCACTTAAGACACTCAGTTTGCTATGTGTGTATGTGTGTGTACCCTCCACCTTTTGACAAACATAGGGATACATACTGTTTACATTTCTGCTCTGTACAGCTTACACATATTGGCCCCATGTATGTGTGTTGTGCTCTTTTATGATTGCAGTATTTCATTACACAGGTGTGTTACAGTGCATTTAACCAGTCCCCATAGAACATTTTATGTTGAAAACAAAGTCACCTGAAGCTTGGAAAAACATGTGTCAAAGAAGTAGTAATTCAGATTACTATTTTTTGGTTACCTTGACAATCTGAGATATCATCAAATACAATGACATCTTTCATAATGCTATTTTTGGAGGTAAATATATGAGTAAAAGAGAATTAGTAAAAACGCTAGATCATAGACTACTTTAAATTGTTTCTGCTGGGGAACACTTTTATTATTTGTTTCCTTGCTACCTTGAACTAGGCAGTTAACATTCATTCAGGCTACTAAATAGTTGCAATGATCTTGCCATTCAGGTGCTGGAGTAACACTGAGAATTCTCCTGTGGCATTTCAGGCTGCGTAAAGTTGACCCACTGAGTAGCACAGCACTGATGGACTCATTAACATGGGTGTCTGTCAGCTGTGCTTCAGCCCATTCTGAGAGAAGTGTTTTTACCTGTCTTTAGTTCTGCACAAGGTCACACGATTTGATTTACTTGACTTGATACCTAAAGTTCTTTAAAGTAATAATTAGGGATAATAATACAGACTTATTTGCTACAAAGTATATGTGAACACAGTAAAAATGTTAATTAGGCCACATGGGATGGATACAGGGAGAAGTGATGTCAGTAGGAAGGGGAAGTTGTGCTGTTTCAAAAGCCGCCTCCCCAGAGTGTTAATGTTTCTTATGCCAGAACAGGAGCTGGACACAGCAGACTGGCACAGCTGAACACACCTGGGTGTGGAGGAGCAAGCCATCATTCGTCGTGCTCATTCTTTTCTGTGGCTGAGCTTAGCCAAGTGCTTTTTCTCGGAAGTTCTTGGATGGAGAATTGGGGAAGAAGATGTGCCTGTGATCTTTGTGCATTTTGCTGTAATCTCCATTACTTACAGCCTAAGTTCTCCCCTAGCCCCTCCTTCAAACTGTGTTACCTTTTACAAAAAGTTCTACCTAAAGACTGAATTTAATTTAAAAGGAATAATAATTTGGGTTTAATAATGGTTTTGCAACTGTGCTAGGATCTATTTATTAGGGCTTATAATGTGGATATTTATTAGGATTACTATTGTTTGTGTTAATGCTTTGGTTACAACACTGGATAGCCTTTTCCAACCCTGTTTTTCCTGTAACCACGTTTTTGCTCTTTTTCCTTGTAGTGTGCTGTGTTGCACACTATAGTAGTTTTCAGGAAAACATGTAGCAAAGATGTTAGCATCATATAGCTATGAAAAACATTGATGTGATCAAATAACCAAAGAGATGTCACTTAGAATGTGGTCTTTTTTTTTTTTTAAGTTTTTATTTTATATGTTTTTAGAGAGAAGGGAATAGAGGGAGAAAGAAGAGGAGAGAAACATCAACTGGTTGCCTCTCTTACAACCCGGACTGGGATCTAGCCTACAGCCCAGGCATGTACCCTGATCTGTAATCATACTGGTGGTCTTTCAGTTCACAGGCTGACACTCGATCCTCTGAGCCACACCAGCCAGGGCTAGAATGTGATCTTGAAAAAAGATAAATATCAACCTATTTCTTGTCATTTGCTACTTTTTAATAATCAAATGAGGAGGGGAGAGCAGGGGGGAGAGGAGGGGGATGAATGTAATACAACAACAATAAAATTAAATTTAAAAAATTAAAATGGAAAATGTGAAAACTGATACCCATATTTATTTTGATGAAGTATATACCTCACTGTCTTTCTGTTTAAATATGATATTTATAATAACTTTTAATTGCGGAGTGTAAGTGCCATTTTTCAAGTTGCTATCTCTCCAGCGACTTCTTTCATTGCCCTATGTGGTATGGATTTCCAGCCTTTGATATGTGTTATTTCTGCACGGAGACAGCATGTACTGCTTCAACCACACTGTCAGCATCTGCCCACGAATTTCTCACTTATTAAATTTGTTGATTGGGTATAAAAAAAGAGTATCCTTCAAGTATTCTTGCTAAGACATTTTTTTCCTGTATTCTGTGCCAAAGCCTCCATTAAAAAAAAATGTTAGAAGATGCTTCTGGAAATCAATTACCAAGTTCTCTGTGAATGTTTGTTAAATTTACAACAGGTCACTTACATGCCTCTGATATTACTGATTTGTTTCACCATCTCTACTCACTTCTATGACTCTTAAAGGGTAGGGACCATGTATTATTGGGAAGTATCATACATTTTTAGAAGGAACACAGAATACATCTTTGTTTATCAAAGTAAATATTGAATCGGTTCTGACATTCAGATTCCGGGTGCAGAAAGCATGAAAATGCTCCTTTATGTTATGATGTGAAGAAGTCTTTTCTAGGGTCTGCATGTCAGAGATCTTTTCCTGAGGCTTGGGTTTATGCAGACTTTCCATGTTCTGTATAATGCCATTTTCAAAGTCTTTTCAAACACATTTGGGCCAACAGAGCTCTGTGCCCTTCTCTCTCCCTGTTCATCAGATGCCTTTCCGGCCCAGCCCAGTCCCTGTCTGTGAGTCTGTGCTGGGTGCTTGCTGGAAGGTCTTCCTACGCATTTGTAACTGTGGCTCAATATGTTAACTTGAACCTGATTTTTTGTTGCTGATTTGAATCGTGGTTGCTACCTGGAACCTGATCTCTCTGGTTTCTGATGTGAGTCAGGTAACTTAGTCTTTCCTTCTGATTTTGGTCCTTTTTTATTGTTAGGCTCTAGTCTTTTCACTTTGGATGAGTCTGACTCCAATTTATCCTGCTTTTGCTAATCAGTAGGAATTCCAAGACCCAGGCCCTTGTAAGTTCTGGTGGTAAAATTTAACAGCCTTCACTAATTAATTGGCTTTCTAAAATGTTAGTTTCTGCCAGGTCCAAAAATATGATAGTACTTATGATGGAGATGCATAGATAGCATTTTCTCGTTTATTATGATGTTTCCTTTTTAGCACTTGATATTGCATAATTGCACAACACACTTGTCTGGGAAGTTGGGTTCAGAAGGACTCTGTGACGATTAAGTTCATCTGCCATTGAAATGTTTGTTTTATCCCAGACCAAAGAGTGGCCGTAAAAGAGCATTCAGATTTTCCTTATGCTTCAGTTCAAGGCACCAGATTCACTTTTGCCTGCTATGATGAAAGTTGGTAAGGTTGCCAAAGTTGAATGTCACTGGCATTTAAAGACTTGTCAAGGGATAAATCAAATATAAATATAAACCAATCAAATTTTAGAGTTAATAAAACCTCAAGAAAGCATGTTCCAGCCAGCTCCATTTTACAGATAAGGATATGAAGGCCTGGAAAGTGAAGAGATTTGCTCAAGGTGCAACCCAGGGCAGGATGATAAGGTGCTTGGACCAAGGCAGGTTTTCAGAGTGAAAAATTGTACATAACTAATTGCTCTTCATTGCAAGAGTTACATACTAATGGGATCTAATTTTGAGCAATTCCCAGGGGACAGAGGGGAGTAAAAAGGGGATGGATGTAATACAACAACAATAAAATTTAAAAAAGAAGAAGAATAAGAAAGAATAGAAGAAGAAAAAATCCCATGGAACAGAGTGCCATTTTTAGAATTTGCAGTTGCCTTCCCCAGCTGCAATGACCTGTAGGGGACCCTTGGGCTTCTTACGTGTAGTGGGTGAGACCACAGCAATCTTCCCTGCTTTGCAGTTTTGCTGTCCCCAGTTTCAATTACCTGCCAATTTGAGCAGTGTGATGAGAACTCACAGTCCAGCTGTGCCCTGCCCAGGACCCAGATCACCCCTTTGTCCAGTGTCTCCACTCTGTAGACTCTCCCTGCTCTTTAATCACTCAATAGTTGACTTGACTATCAAATTGACTGTCACTGTGTTGCAGTGCTTATGTTCTGGTCACCCTTATTTTACTTAATAATGGCCTCAAAGTGCAAGAGTAGTGATGCTGACAATCTGAATATGCCATAGAGAAGCCATGGAGTGCTTCCTTTAAATGAAAAGATGAACGTTTTTAAGTTAGTATTTTATTATCACAAGAAGAAGGGCGAGTATAAGACAATAAAATATTTGGAGAGAGCTAACTTTCACATAATAATAGCAATAAGAAAAGAATATCAATAACACTGATCCTTTAAGGTGCCTAGTTTATAAATTAACCTTTAACATAGGTATATATGTATAGAAGAAAATGTAGTATTTATAGGGTTCTGTACTATCTGTGGTTTCAGCCATTCACTGGGGGTCTTGGAATGCATTCCCTCTGGCTAAGGGGAAATGGCTCTACCTTCTTTGAGCCCATACATCTGTGGACAGGGGTCAGGGGAACATGAAGGGCTTTCTTATTCTCTGAGGCTACAAAAAGTCTCCTGGTCCTTCCCTGGCCTGAAGTGCCACCAGCATTCCCAGCTCCACCTCTACCTTGTGTCTGCCTGGAGCCATTAGGGCTGTTCCTTGGCTTCCTGGGTCACCACAATGTGCCCAAAGAGCTGGCACTGCTGTGTCCCTAAGGTCAATGTCAGTTTCTGATACATAGCAAGTGCTCAAAAAGTTTTGGATGAATGAATGAATGAATGAGTGAATGAACAAATGATAATCTAGTTAAAGATAGAAGCTTCTCATAGTCATTGAGAATCCTGTATATAACTGTGGGACTAAGGTGAAAGTTGAAATAACTGGATTTTACCTTCTGCTTTGTCTTTGGTCAGTTGTGTTATTGTGATTCATAATAAGAAATATACAGGTGATCAGGTGGCAAAATTTTAGTAAAATAAACATACCACAAAAGTATTTTAAAATAAATTTATTCTTATATATAAATACATAAACAGTCATTATTATTTTTTAATTGTTAAAAAAAGTCTCCATTTTCTGCAATAATAGACTCAATTTGACTTTGGAATCTTGAGCACGCTTTCATTAACTTTTCTTTATCCATGGACATCATCATATTTTCAATTCTTTAACAGCCTCTTTATTAGAATGAAGTTTTTTATTAACTTTTCTCTCACAAATGCTGCATATATAATAGCTTAAAGGATTTGCATCTGGTGAAGTAGGCGGCCAGATTTCCTTTGACCACAATTCAGGAACATTGACACTGAGACATTCATGCACCTTTTTGGCTTTATGTACTGGTGCACCATCTTGTTGGAAGATTTTCATTTTCATTTTCATTTTCATTTTCAACTTGCTTCATCCATGGTACAACTACTTCTCTTAAAACGTTAAGGTAAATATCCTGGATCTTCATTGATGATCTTGGATTCTGCGTACAATATCTGGATTTGTGTGATCCTTGCATACTTTATATGTTTTCCTTGTTGGTGTGGCAACATCAGGATCAGCATCAATGCACCTTCTTCACATTGTAAACTGTATGTAAAGGGATGTTATTGAAGTTCACAATTTCCTTAGCAGTTTGCCCTGCATGCAGTCAGAAATCATGGTTGCTCTAACATTGTATTTCTTCAACATGACGGTTGTTCTCAGAATTTAATACTTTATATCTGAAAGAATGATGTTAAATCATAACCTTAGAAATACTTTTTCAAAATGAATAAGAAACATGTGAAATAAGGAGATGCAAAGTTATTACCAATTGATCATGTGCACTTTGTATATATGGTTTTCATCCCTGTTTCTGGCACACATCTCATAAGACCCATGGAATTTCCAAAGTGCTAAGAGTTATAAAGGTATCTTGATATTCATGATGACACATCTAAGTATGGGGTAGGGGAACCAACCATGTGATTAGAGGGTTGGAACTTTCAACTCCATCTTCTGGTGACCTTGCCACCCTAGGCTGGAGATTGAATCGGTTTCCAGTGGCTGATCAGTGGTGCCTATGTGAGGAAGCCTTTTATGCAGACCCAAAATGACAGGTGCCTATGTGAGGAAGCTGCTGGGTTGGTAAATATGTGGAGACATGGGGAGAGTGGCAGCTCAGAGAAAGCATGCACACTCCCGGTCCCTGTGCATCTCTTCCATCTGGCTGTTCCCAAGTTATACGAGTATATCCTTTATAGTAAACTGGTAATCTTCTGAGTTCTGTGAGCCCCTTTAACAAATGTCAAACCCAAGGAGAAGGTCATGGGAACCTCCAATCTGTAGCCTGTGGGTCAGAAGCATAGACAGCCACCTGGACTTGTGACTAGCCTCTGAAACAGGATGGGGTGCAGTCTCATGAAACTGAGCCCTTTGTGTGTGATGTGAGACTATCTCTGCGTAGACAGTGTCAGGATTGAGTTGAATTGTAGGACATACAGCTGGTGTCAGAATTGTTTGGGGTGAGGAAAACCTCCCACATACCAAAATTGGAATCAGAATTGTATCATGGGTCAATTTTTGTGAATTATTTCCATTCTCCTCAGTAAAATCAGAGGGTTAGATGAGATGAGCTGTAGCATCCCTCTCAGCTCTTTTGCTTCTGTGCCACAAGTAACCGCATACTGTGACAGCACATCACAAGTAGCAGTGTCTCGGTTTCTTGGGTCCTGCCACATGGGCAGGACTGTTGGCTTCCTTGTCACCCTCTGTTGGGCCCCTCCTGCTCAAGGGGCTCAAGCTCTAGCTGTTGGAATCAGCTTGGGTTGCATATAACAGAGTCCTAAGTGGTAGGGCTTTAAACAAATGGAAGCCTTGTTGAAAACAAGCTTATTTTTCATTTACAGAAATGTTCAGAAGGTTGGAATATGACATTTAATATTGAGGACATGAAGTCCCATTCCAGACCTCTCTCCTCACTGGTTCATCACCCCTTATGTTTGAAATAGAAGAGAACTACTCTCTAAGTAGATAAGTCTGTTCAAGAACCCTTCCAGAAATCAACTTGTGGGTGCTTTTGCCTATATCTTATTGCCTCATTGTAGGAACCAGGGCCTTATCTAAGTCAGAGTGGTGTTGGGAGATTGGGGAATAGTGTTGTTTAGTGGAGCAGCAGTCTGCTCTGCTGAGATACCAATGGTAATAAAAATGAGCTTGTTCTGTCCATTTTTTTTTTTTTTTGTGCTGTCTTTATTTGATTCTGGTTTTAAGGGTATGGAAATGAATTGGGCCCCACCTTCCCTCTTCTTTGAGTAGGTTAGATACAGAAAATTGAAAGTGTCTGCCCCTTGACTGGGTGTCCAGCTTGCCTGCAAGACCATCAGAAACTGGTAAATTGTTTTGTTTTGTCTTAGGGAATGTTGCTTATGTAAGCGATATATGCTACAATTCTGATTAAATTTATTTCACTGTTAAGTCTTCACTTTTAAAAATTGTTTTAAATCAGCTTGAGTAATTTATAGCTAGAAACTTTAAACAACTCCTTTTTCATTCACAGTATTTTGTCATTTGTGCCTTAACTCAGTTTTTCTTAATTTCCCAGGAGTTTCTCTATTTTATATCTTTTCAAAAGAACCCAGAAAGATATACAAAGGACCCAGAGGCATATAATAGTGCTCAACATCACTAATCATCAGAGAGATGCAAATTAAAACCACAATAAGATACCACCTCACACCTGTCAGAATGGCAATCATCAACAAATCAACAAACAACAAGTGTTGGTGAGGATGTGGGGCAAAGA
>PVIW01007569.1:37811-71073 GCA_004026585.1 Noctilio leporinus
GAACTGCCTTTTGATCCAGCAATTCCACTACTTGGACTATACCCAAAGAATCCTGAAACACCAATTCATAAGAACCTATGCACACCTATGTTCATAGCAGCACTATTTACAATAGCCAAGTGCTGGAAACAGTCTAAGTGCCCATCAGTGGATGATTGGATCAAAAAACTTTGGTACATTTACACAATGGAATTCTATACAGCAGAAAGAAAGAAGGAACCTGTACCCTTTGCAACAACATGGATGGAACTGGAGAGTATTATGCTTAGTGAAATAAGCCAGTCAGTGAAGGACAAATACCATATGATCTCACCCATTACAGGACAATAATGAACAAAACTAACAACAAGCAAAACAGAACCAAATATATGAATACAGTGAACAGACCTCCGGTGGTCAGGGGAAAGGGGATTCGGGGGAGGGGTAGGCAGAGGTAAGGAAGGGGAGCAGTTTAGACAAGAACCTAGTATAAAGGAACCATGGACGTGGACAACAGGGAGGATTGACTTTGGGGGGAATGGGTGGGTGGGGAGGGGGACAGAGGGGAGCAAGAAGGGGATGGATATAATACAACAACAATAAAATTGAAAAAAAAAAAAAAAGAACCCATATTAGCTTTGGTTAATTCCCGCTATTGCTTACGTTATCTTTTTTCTCTATGTATATACTTATAAATAATGTGTACCTTTTTATATATATGTTTATTATAATATATGTACTATTTCTTTTTCTCTATGCTGTTTGGTTTCATTCTGCTGTTTTTGTTTTGTTTTCAAGAGAGAAATGGGTATGATTGCCTGGTCCAGTAGGTATTTTTAACGGAAAAATAAATGTGCAGCTCACAGAGACAGACACTGAGTGTGGGGCACCATCTGTGTTCACAGAAGGATGGTGAGCACCAAAGGGGCCAAAATAAGCAAAGCAAAGGATTGCCCAGGGCCTGGCCCCCACTGGTAATCTACAAGGGGAGGGGAGGAGATAAAACACAGGCAGCCAGAGTGGAGAAAAGGAAAAATGGACTGGGTACTGAGGTGCTGGAGGTGAGTCATTGGTGAGAGTGGGGTGACTAGAGGACAGAGATAAGAAGAGGTGAGGAGAGTGAGGCAGCAAGGCAAAAAGCTGGTTGTCACGCAGGAAATTTGTTTGACCCTTGTGTCAGTCAGGTATTCTCAGTTACCCAAGTGCACTGATGTAAGTAAGATCCTGTGATGAGCAGAGCACTCCCTTGGGTTTCCGCTGTTGTCAATCTCAGCAGCTGTGTTACATGGCTGTAGAGCCCGACCCCTGCCTGGCCAGAGAGCCATTCCTTCTCCTGCCTGGCTGTTTGGCACCTTTACTTCCTGCAGATTTCCTGGTTCCTGACTCAGCTGCCTGAGCTTTCTCCTGCCTGCTGTCTCTCCTTCTTGTGGACTTGTCCTGTGTTTTTGCCTGGCTTCTTAACCCCCACCCCTGCCCTGGCCACCCCTTGTCCCAATTTCCCATGTCTTCTGATGCTAGCTCATGCTGTCCCACTGACCCCAATGTATCACTCCTTTCATTAGGGATTCCCTCTGCTCTGGGGTAATTGTGCCCCTGCCTCCTCAAGCCTTTTGGCTCTCTTCAGGGCTGTCCAGTGGCTTGGCAGATCAAGGGAACTGATGGGGAGGAGCCAGGGCCCTTCTTCCTCTGCGAGCCAAAGGCAAGAGGCTGGATTTAGAAACAAATGCTCTGTGTCACAAAGGTGGTGACTAGGCAGGGTGGAGCTTTTATCTGATGGCCTCTATCCAGGGGAGGATGGAGGCAGAGTCTTTAAGCCACTTCTGCAGTCCCAACAAGCAGGAGAATGAGTGCTGTGATCTACTGGTGAGCAGGGACCAGGGGAAAGTCAGCATTCATTCATAGTAGTCTGGTGTGCAGTGTTCTTTTTCCCCAAAGCATGGGTGACCCTGACTGGGAATTGAGGGATCTCATGGCTGGGGGCATAGGATAGGCCACCGGAGGGAACTAACGACCTGGGATTGGTGAGGCAGGATAGACTCAGAGGGGAGCTTGGCAAGCCATTGGTCTCAGGACTTTTGTGTCCTGTTCTTCCTGTCAGGAGGCCGCAGATGGGGCTTTCCTGCCTCTCATACTTCAGCCACATTACACTCCAGTAGAATGATGTTTGTAAAAACCATCACTGATAAGCTCCATCACCTGAGCCCCACAATCAGGTTCTCCATATGGTATCTCACCAGGCCATGAGCACCATCATGCTCTACTGACTGCAAGTTAAATGATGACCCAGTGTCATCAAACAAATGTTGTCACAGTGCAGCTGCTACTGTCCCAGCCTGTGAGCTTGTTCAGTTGTCCCAAAGCCTGGAAGGGACAGGGAAGGCCAGACATTTCTGGAGGAGCAGGAATGGGGCAACAGAAGTTGTGGAATTTGGAGGTGGAGGAGCAGTGTTGGAAGGCAGCTCTGATTAAACAAATAGCCCCCAAAGTGAATAATTAGTTGTCCACTTAATTATGTCCACATGATTAACGTTATAGCTTTTAAAGCCTATGCAGTCTCACCCACTAGGCCTGCTTCCTGGTGCAGACTTACCTCATTTTATTGTGGTTTTTACAAGTTGAAGGCAAGACTCTCCTGGCAAAAAAGATTGCAACTCATTTTATTGCAGTCTTTATTTGATTGTGGTAGCCTGGAACTGAACCTGCAATATCAGCAAGAATGCCTGTCACCTTATTTTCCTTTGGGGTGAGGAACATAAAAGGTTCCTAGGAGAGCCAGTTTTAAGAATGCTTATGGTGCCCTTTCCAGGTCTTTCGGGCCAACTCTTGACTTTCAATATGGTCCTTTCTGACTTTGACCACTGAAGACACTGCCTCCTCAACCTTCTTGGAAGAGCAGCCAGGCATGCTTCCTCTGAGCTGCCTGTGCTAGCAGGTGCACTGATACCGAGGGGTTCATCATGACTCTTCTGTTCTTACCTTGTATAAGGTGTGCAAATGAGCACAAGGATCCTGCTCTTACCCAGACACTGTTTTTTCAGGAACATCCTGGTTATAAACTGAGAGTGATGCCTTATACCACCCGTCATAGTTTATTACTCATACCAAAACTTTTTTTCCATGATCAAAGTATAGTGTTTATGTAGACATTATAAACCTCAGAAAAGTCTATAGGAAATGTGTTACTAGGTCCAATTACCAAGCTGTATCCACTACTAATAATTTTAGTGTATTTGTTCTAATTTGTTTTCTCTGTACATATGTATGTAGCTGTTTTTAAAATCAAGGCAGGATAACATGACATATAAATTTATAATCCTGTTTCATATGACAATATTGCGACAGGTATGCATAAAGATAAATGAACAAGAAGATGTTGGTAGATACATATTTATAATAGTGAAACACTGGTCACAGTCAAAATATCTATCAGTTGGAGAAGGGTTAATTAAATAGTGGCACAATCCAGGTATCTAACACAGTCCATAAAGGAAGTTAGGTAGACCTAGATGTAGATGCATACATAGAAAGAGCTCTAAGACATATTATTTGGAAAATATCAAGTCACACAATGGTGCAGACTCTATCACACCAATTAAGTAAAAAGGGAACAGTGTGCCTTTGAACTTGTACATGTGTATATGTGTATAGATGTAGAGAAAGGATAGGAAGGGGATTTCAGGGAGTCCTCTGGGGCCAAGCTTTGAGCGTAGGGAAGACAGGAGAAAGGTCTTTTTTGGGTTGGCAAAAAAGTCCATTATTTTTACATAAAATAAATGGCACATTTTTTTCATTTCGCCAATAACTTTATTGACTTGGATTTGTTTAATGTGTTGGCTCTCTCTTATTCTTGGCTTCTAGTTGTAGAGGCCAGTGTGCTGCTAACATCTTCCAATGCATAAGATAGCCCCACGGCAAACAAGTATTTGGCCAAAATGTCAGTAGTACCTAGAAATTTGGTGAACACCTTTTGACACATTCTGTCAGTCACAGCACCTTCTCCATACATAGCACAAATCATTTCTTGGGGATTTCAGTTGCATTTTTACCTTTCTTGAAATAATAAAGCTTAATATGCTTTAAAGAGTTGCATATCTTCTTCCATCTTCAATATTAAAATATCTATACAAAAATTCACCTATTTTGATGCTTTTTTTTTAAATGCTGATATGACAGCTGTCACAATACAATCTAACAAAAGCGTTTCAAATAAAGCCATGGTACAGAAAAACAATAGACATTTTGGCCAACCCATTTCACCCTGTGCTGTATAAATGCCCTGGAAATCTTTGCAAAAAGAAATTAGTTCTTTGTTATGTGAATATATTACAAATATTTTCTTCAAGTCTGTAATTTATCATTTGTCACTTCTTATCATGTGTTTTCACTGACAGTTTAAGGAATTTGTCACAAAATCTTTTAAAATTATTATTTCAGTTATTTCCCCTGATTTTTTCATCATTTTATTTATTTATTTATTTATTTAAATTTTGTTTATTATTTCCGGAGAGACAGAGGAAGGGAAATAGGCAGGGAGAGAGAGAAACATCAATGTATGGTTGCCTTTCACCTGCCTCTAGCTACAGACCTGGCTGAAGACCTGGCTTGCAACCTGGTTATGTGCCCTGGCTGGGAATCGAACCAGTGAACTTTGGGTTTGAAGGCTGGTGCCTTACCTGCTGTGCTACCAGACAGGGCTTCATTTTATTTATTTTTTTACAAATTATTTAATCGGTTTAATGTTTATTTTTGTGTGTGGTAGTGATAGAATGCTTTCAAATGGATATCTACTTGTTCCAACACCATTTGTTGAATCACAGTGGATCCAATTTTATATATTCAAAATTCCCATACATGCTTGGACTGCTTATTAATTTGTCTACATTCACTGGGCCTCATTCTCTGCAGAAATTCAATTAAGTGGCCCATTGATGTTGAATACTTGAGACACACTATGATGAAGTGTCTAGCATAGCCCTGGCACTTAATGAAAGCTGCCGTTACAACACAGAAACATAAATAACAGAAAGAATGTGGCTCTAAGACTTCGATATACCCAGGGTGGGGTATATGGATAAAAATGCCCATCTTGTGCTAGAGCTCTGGACAAAGCCCTGGACTGCAAAATGCAAAATAAAACAAGACTGAAATTGTTCAGCTGCATTAAAAAGAGGGAGTGGGCCACTGTACACTCAGTAACATTGAGCTCTAGAAGTGCCGGGTGTCACGCTGCGATAGGTGAGCTGCAGGGGGAGCCAGGGGCCACAGCCCCATGTTACCCTGTCTCACACTATCTTCCCCTCTACCACTCCTGCAAGTGTCTCTGCAGGTGTCCCTGCTGACCTCTCCTATTTTAAAATCCCAAGAGAATCTAATGAATCATGTCTCTTTGCCCCATCTCCCATCTATTCTGGCTGCAGGGATAGGAATTGTCATGCTATCTGTGGAGTGGCTGCTTCCAGAGACTTTAGGGTAGATCAAAACAAACTTTGTTGGGCACCAAGATAAATGTCCTTCCTCTCTGCTTCCCTATGGGTAGCCTGAGAGCTATTTTCTATTCTTTTAAAAATGCAGTAAGACTATATATAGAAATATATCAACTGTGGCCTTTCACAATAGGAGGTGCTATTTGGAAGGCATTTCAGGGATTGCCAGCATTTCTGAACTTTTAAAAAGCTGAAAAAATATTGAGATTATGAAAGTGGGTTCTGAGCTTAGACTAGATTCCTAATCTGCCTCCTGGAGCTTCATGACTATGAATGAGTTATGTAAACTCCATAAATCTCAGTTTCCCCATCAATAAAATGATGTTATTAATAGTCCTGACCTTAGGGGTTGGTGTGAAAGTTAAATGAATGACAAGGTTTAACACATCACAGGGTACTGGGTGCTGGCTTCATAAACGTTTGTTTGTTTTGGTGGTTTTTAATGAACTAGGATGCAGCCCCTGATTTATGCATTCTGTGTGCATTTTCTGCATGTCCGCTACCTTCCCTAGATTTTGAGAATATAAATAGTAATTTATATTCTGAAAACAATGCATCACTGGAAGTATAATGAACATACTTCTTTTGGCAAAATCAGCTTCCCCCATTCTTTCCAGATTGTATTAAAAAAACTTGCCTTACTTCTCTGAACCTTGATACCAATGCTGCTAATTAAGTAACAAAGCCATTTTTGGATCTTAGGACAGACTCTTTTCCCAAGTCCCTTATAACCCACCTCCTGTCTCTTCCCATGCAAGAACCTGCTTCAATCCTTCTAGTGCAGGCCCAAGTGGCTGATGCCATCTAATTCCAGATAACATGTTAAGCTACCACAGGACTGAATATTTCATTGTTGTAGTTTAGACATCGCATCCCAGCATCTTGAAGAGGCAAGAAATGAACTACCTTCAAATACCAAAAGTCACCTTACATGGAACTCAGGAGATTAATGCAATGTGAATTCAGCCTCCATTTGAAAAGGAACATTTATCCTTTTGCTAGGTTCCATGTTGTTCAGAAAAACTGCTGACTGAGAGATTTAAAGAATCTACAGTTCAGGACAAATTAAATCTTTATTACTAATATTCAGATTAGGTAGCTAGACATATTTTGTTAAAAATACCCCAGCTCACAGGGTTCCTTCTAATCAGTGTGGTCAAGGCCATCTGTATAATTCAGCTAAAATTTGGGCATGACCCATGGTCCCATGTCAATCCTGGGGACCAGATGATGGGGAATTGGCCATGGCCCAGAATAATGTACAGTAGGTTGTAGCCCTACCCCCTTACACAGAGGGTACTGTAAACTGAGTGTGGGTATCCCCCGCAAACTGAGATGTTAAGTCCTAACCCCCAGTGTGATGATATTTGCAGGTGGGGCCTTTTGACGGTGATAAGTCATGAGGGCACAGCCTTTTTGGGTGGGATCAGTGCCCTTGTGAAAGGGACCCCATAGAGCTCCCTTCTCCTTTCTGTCATGTGAGGATACAGCAAGAATACTGTTGTCTGTGAACTGGGAAGTGAGTCCTCACCCAGCACCTACTTTGCTGGTACCTTGATCTGGGATTTACCAGCATCTGGAACTTTGAGAAGTGAACTTCTGTTGTTTATAAGCTTCCCAGCCTATAGTCTTCTGTGATAGTAACCTGGATGGACTAAAACAGATGGAGATAGATACCTGCCATTGAATGTCTGCTCTTGGAGAGGCTTTTCTGTTAATAAGAATGCATTTCTATTCTTGTGGAGAAAACAGTGGCTTCCCCCTGCAGCTGTTCTGGTGAGGATGTTCCATAATAGTAGAAGGGCTTGGGGCTAGCTGACTTCTCCAGGCAGTGACTTATGGCTGTTTTTTCTGTAACAGGATACCTGATTTGCCAACAAAGTTACCCTGTACCAGTTGTTCATGTTGTTTATTTGTTTATATCCTACCCCATGGCAAGAGTGGCTTGTATATTTATTCAGCAGATATCATCAGTTGTTACTAAAGATTACATCGGATTTGGGGCAGAGCTGCTTTGGGGGCTAGGGTCACTGATAGCAGGATGGGTGCTGACACTTTCGTGTGTGTCCTGATGTACTTGTGCTGGGGGCCCCATAGGCTCTCATGTCTGTATATTTTATGATGCCAGCATTTACTCACTTGGACAGAAGGACAGGAGAAAATGTTATGCCAAGTCTGTAGAAAGCCTTTGGATATGTATTATCCCAACAGCATGTGGGCATAGGAACCTTATGAATGGAAAATTTCAACTAAGTCTGCTACTCAAAAAACACCTGTGTTGGCCAGATAGAGGAGTTGTGTGCACAGCAGCCATTGATCACATTCTTCCTTTACCTGCGCTGCCCTCTGTTAGTTAAGACGGGACCCTGAAATCCCCCTAGTAGAGACCCCCACCTACCACCAACACTCCAGGTGCCCAGGAGGAAAGACAGAAGAGTCTGGGTTGCTGTTCAGAAGAGTGGCTATGTTGGCTGGGACCCTTTGGTGTGCAAGGAACCCTTTCACACCTCTGATATCAGGCCAGGCAGAAACAACCTTCCCAGCCTCCTTCTCCATAGTGTAAGCCCTAGTCCTTTGGGTTTCACTTTGGAAGTAGCAAAGATAAGCAGATGGGAGATAACTAAAGAAAAAGAATAACAAAGGACAGAGAGCTCTTACAGGTTGAATTATGTCCTTGCCCATGGCCCCCAAATGTTGAAGCCCTAATTCACAGTATCTAGGACTGAGATGTTACTGAAATAGAGTCTTTGCAGATGATCAAGTTAAAACAAGGAATGACCATGGGCCTTCATCCAGTGGCCTATGTGTGTCCTTATACAAGGGGGACTTTGAACATACAGACAGATATGTGCATGTAGAAGGAAGATGGTGTGAAGACACAGGACAACAGCATCTACCAATCAAGGAGCAGCTGAGGCCACTGGAAGCTGGAAAGTCTTCCTCATAGCCTTTAGGAGGGACCAACCCTGCCAACACCTTGATTTCAGGATTCAATTCTCCAGTACTGAGGGCCACACATTACTGCTGGCTAAGCCACCCAGTGTGTGGTACTTGGTCATGGCTGCCCCAGGAAACTAGTCCAGGAGCTTTCCAGAAGACCTAAAAGAGAGGGGCTGCCCTCCTCCTGTGGGGGTCTATCTCCCCAGATGGTCTGCTCCAATCCAGAAGACTATCTTTCCATCAGCACTTAAAATTTCCAGGTTGTCTTACTGCCCACATTTTAAGCTAATACCCATGGCCTAAACATGGTTCCTTGACTCTTTTCTTATTCTCTCAGTAATTCCCAGGATGTCCCATTGTTATTCTTGATGAATCATCTCTGTCATCTTCTGTGGTAAAAATGTACCTGGGTGGCACAGTGGATAAGGCGCCAGCCTGCGAACTCAAAGGTCGCTGGTTCAATTCCCCAGCCAGGGCACATAACCAGGTTGTAAGCCAGGTCCCCAGCCAGGTCCATAGCTGGTGAAAAGCAACCATACATTGATCTCTCTCTCTCTCTCTCTCTCCCTCTTTCTCATTCTCTCTCTCTACCTCTCTCCCATCCCCTCTCTCTAAAAATAATAATCAATAAAATATTTTAAAATATATACCTGGGACTTGCTTTGGGCTGGTAAATAAGACCCACAGAGACTCAAAAAAATGATTGCCATAAAGGAAGAAGTTTTTTATTAAGTTCAGAGTCCACTAGAAAAGGGAGTCACAGCAAGCCCTACAAGGCCTCACGGAGGAACACCAAAGGAAAGCAACAGGTTGAGGTAGGGGGATAGGGGAGGGAAAGGAGCTTTTATTTCACTTGAAGTGGGAAGGAATGGGTGAAGCAAAAGAAGAAGTGACACAGACTTGGACTCTGTTTAGGCTTTGTCCCTCCATTGTCCATACCTTTCCCTGAGTAACTAGGGCAGGGGAATAGTGTCCCAGAATGTACAAGTGTGATAAGAAGAGAAGGGTGGGGATATGGTAGTTCATTTGTGTATCAAAGGAATGATGGAAGGTGAGTTGAGGTTCTAGTTCACAGTCCCCTAATACCAGAGCATTAAGAATGCATAAAATGCCCTGGCTGATGTGGCTCAATGGATTGAGTGCCAGTCTGTGAACTGAAAGGTTACTGGTTCAATTCCCAGTCAGGGTACATGCCTGGGTTGTAGGCTGGATCCCCATTTGGGAGCATGTGAATGGCAACAGATCACATATTTCTTGCACACTGATGTTTCTCTACATTTTTCCTCCCTCCCTTCCCCTCTCTCTAAAAATAAATTTAAAAAATGAAAATAAGCAAATAGAGTTAATACATCAAAGTATCTAGTTGTATGCTTTTATGTGGCTCTTTCTACTCCCATCTCCAACTTACACTTTAAAGAATTCCTAATCAAATTAACAAAGTCCCTGATAAATATATTCTCTTTAGCATTTGCAAGATATACTTTTTCTCTGGTCAAAAGAATGTCAAAAAAATCCAGTATTCCTATTTAACACCACCTATCCATGGATCCTACTGTTTAACTTGTATTTCTTCTTTCTTTGAATACTGTGCCCTTCAGAGGAAAGTAAAGTTGAAATGCCACCTATAGCCTGTATTTTCTTTCCAGCGCTTCCAGAATTCTAGAGATGCATTCCGGTTTTGGTCTGGCCCTTCCACATGTCGCCAATTAGACCTGATATCTGTTTTCCTCCTGTTTTACATTCTCTGTTCTTCTGGTGCTAGCCCAAAAGGAACCCCTTATTGCTTCCTAGCTCATTCCACAAGGTATAAGAGGGATGGGTCTTGCCCTCAGAATAGGATTGGGAGGTGATTCAGGTCTGGTCAAATCACTGGTTTAGGCAGAGCAGGGCAACCAAACTAGACCAGTCAGTTGTATTAATTTCCTGTTGATGCTTCAACACATTACCGTAAGCATAGTGACTTTAAAACGATACATGTTTATTTTACTGTTTTGGAGCTTAGACTTCTGATATCTGACACAGGTCTTTCTGGCCTAAAATCAAGGTGTTAGCTGGACTGTGTTCCTTTCTGGAGGCTCCAGGGCAGAGTTGGGGGTGCGGGGTGGGAGACAACTCTCTTCCCTGACTCTCCAGGCTTCTACCCATGTGTTCGAGTCCAGCTCCTTCCTCCTCTTCAAAGCCAGCAACAGTGAGTTGTATCTTCTCTCATTGCATCACTCTGTCCCTTCTTCTGTGAACACAACTCCCTCTGAGTCCCTTTTCTGCCTCCTTGTCCAGTTTTAAGGACTCACTGGATAATCTGGGCTACTGTCAAGGCCCTTAACCACATCTCTGAAGTCTTGTTTGCCATGTCAGGTAATAGGTTCACAAGTTGGGGGATTAGGATGTGGACACCTTTAAGGGGTTATTTTTCTGCATACCACAGTCAGTGAGGTTCATTTCTTTGCCTTTTGCCAGGTCTGTCGGAAGTAAAATCTTTTTTCAGCTGGGATTCATGAGAGGATAGGCTCTACCCAGAGCAGCTGGCAGCTCTCTTGGAACTCAGAAGGGGAGTTTGCCAGAGAATTCACACTGAGCCAACAGACCTCAAGGGTGAAAGGAGCCAGGCCATGTCCTGATGATATACACAGGGCCACTAAAACCCACTCAGAGTTTTCAATCATTGAGTCAGCCAGTTCGCTGCCACCCTCATTACATGTCTCCTGGTAAGATTGGTGGCAAAGGTTACACAGCAGGGCCTGAGCAACTCCTTTTATTGCTCTTCTGGGTACAGGGTACAGAGTGTCATGGGAGCATATTGTTCCAGGGGTGGGAATTCTGGTGTTACTTTCCCTGAGTTCCAATCTCTCAAGCAACTCATAATCTCTCACATTTGCATCAGTTTTTGTATCTGTGAAATGATGGGCTTGGGTGGACAGTATACTCTCAGTATCTACAATTAATATTCATTAAATTTCTACAGAATGGCCAAGCTGACAGGACCCCTTTAAAGGTCACTGAGCCCAATTTCTTCACTTAACAGATGAGGAAACTGAGGCCTGGAGGAGCTAAGAAGCTGCACTGGATATGGAACAGCTGGAAATGGCCCAGCAAGAAACAAGGACTTGGTTGCTAATCCCTTTACAGCATAGTTCCAAAGCTCCTCCAGCTATGGAATAAATTTCCTTACAGGTATTTCCCCCTAAAATGTGTAAAGTCTAATGTCATTCACTAAGAGAACTCAAGACATTTGAGTCTCAACCTGAGAACTGACATAATATTTGCACATCTTCTTTTGCTAAGTGTATTTTTATAAAAGAGAATTATATTATCCCAGTTTCTTTTGTGTTACCTCTCATTGACAGTCATTGTAATACGAGAGAGTGATTCTAGAATCATCTCAAAGCCATTCTAAAGATCGTGAGAAATCCAGAGACAACACTAAATTCTGCATCAAAGGTCTAGAGAGAGGCTGATCTGTGTTCGTGTCCCAGGTTTCTTCCAAGGAGTAGTATGGTAAGCAAATAAAGTGGTGGCTATTCCAGTTGCCTAGTGTTGTGTGACAAACCACACCAAATCTGCTGGTTTCAAATAACAATGACCCTTCTTTTCCTTACAAATCTGCTATTGGGCAGGGCTCAGGGGCACAGCTTCTTTCTATTGCACTTGGCATCATCCTCAAGGTTTGCCCAGTGCTGAGGCTGCTGTCCTTTGAAAGCTTGCTCCCTGGTTTGCCTCTTGGTCAGTGCTGACCATTCACTGGGACCTCAGCTGGAGCTGCTGGCCAGATACTTGCAAGTGACCTCCCTGGGTGTCTTGGCCTTTCTCCTGTCATGGTGGCTGGGCTTCAGGTTAAGCATCCTATGACCCAGCCTGCGATGTCATTTCCATCATATGTTATATGATGAGTTAGGACGGAGGCCCTTGAAGGTTCAGGGGGCTGCAAATAAATCTCACCTCCTGGTGGAATAGTGGAAGGGCACTTGAAGGAGCATATGAGAGTGGAAATACTGCCACTTTGGAAAATGCCACCGGCCATAGTGACAACAAGTTGTGTCTGAAGCCAGTGTTTACCTGGGATAGTCAGAGATGACATATGGTGCTGGGCTCAGGTTTTTGTTTATGTGTTTGGTGGTGTTTTTGTATTTTGTTTTGTTTCTTACTAACTGGTAAGAATTGAGAGGCCAGAGTGGGTAGGCTGATCCCTCCTCAAGCTGTAGGGTAAGTTCTCTGTCTTTCAGGATCCATTTGCTACTTTGGCCCTAAGAGATTCACAGAGAATGGAATTTGGCCTTCAGTTAGGCCATGATGAGTGTTTGCAGCCAGAGCCCTTGCAGTACCTCACCTACCACTTTCCATAGCAGCCGACCAGAGCTGTCTCCACCTACACCTGTTCATTCCGTAGATGCCATGCCAGCAGGTGCCATACTGAGGGACCACACTGTGAGAAACACCACAGCTCCCCTTAGAGGCCATGGTGCTGTGATGTTATGGGTGCAAATTCTAACCTAGAAGTGGTAGCTTCTACTGAAGCAGAATGAAATAAAGAGAGGGAAGAAGACTTCAACAATATGCAACAGACTCTCAGGGAAATATGAATATAGTACCAAACCAACCAACAAACAATGTTTATGGAATGAAAAGCATTGTGTCCACATTCTAAATGCTTTCTTCAGATGTACTATTAAAAAATAGTCAGTGCTGAGAGCATAATTACTACAGTGGAAGGTAATGAGAAACCAATCTCTCACAGAGCAGATGCATTTAGAAGTGAGTGACATAAGGGAAACGTTGAGACACGTGGAGGTCAGATTCACGAGACTTCACATGGATATCCAGAGGAGAAGTAGACTGAAGAGTGAGGGTGAAATAAAAGTACAGGGAAGTTCTCTAAGTTGACAGCCAGGCAGGGTTAGAAACCATTTCAGCTACATGTGTAATTATTTTCTGGTAAAATTCTGAAATTTTATGGATGAAGAAAATTTTATACATCTGGACAGATACAACCAGAAGAATTAAACTAATCTCAGACTTCTTATCAGCAGCAGTAGAAGGTAGAAGAGCAAATATCTATAAATACTTGTGACAAAAAGATTATGATCAAAACTCCTATATCAAACCCAATTACTATTTATTTGTGAGGTTAACACATAAAGGCCTTGGAGTTTCTACTTGTGTAAATTATCTGTTTATTATTCATGTCACTTATTAAGGGCATGAAGCCTTAAGGTTTATTATTTGTGTAATTTATCTGGGGAAGACAACTGGAAAAATGGCAGGCTTGATAAAGATCTCCAAAGCTAGAAAGTAGGGCAACAGAAAACAGTAGTGAATGGTGAATCTTATGATGAATATGCAGTTTAGTCTGAGCAGATGGTTTTTTTTAACCAAGAATTTATGGTGTATGATTAAGTAATGATTATTAGTAAGTAACAATTATTGCAACAAAATAGACAAACTGTAGGGGGGAAACCTAATAGACTGAAGTCATATCTCTATCAAACTCAGGAGTGGTGGTGGGAGCTGGGGGTTGGAGAGGGACCGTGTAAAATAAAGATGTTCTAAATGTTTCCTCTCACAGATCTGGGGAGAAGAGTGAGAAAGTAAAACAGCTCAGCTCAGCGGGGGTCAAGGGCATCATTATCCTCTACTGATATGTTAATAAAAAAGAATAGGTTCAATTATGATTTGCTAAGTTCCATTATGAATGATTTAGAGCTCTCCTCTCCTCTCATGGGCAATTGCCTAACAGTAGGAAGAAAGCTGGCTTTTAGCCCATTCCTTGCAGTTGTATATCTCATGGTTGACCTTGATATTTTTAACCCCAGATAAACTGAGGTTTGGATTACTTAGCTTGTAAAGTTTCCCCCCATAAACTCTAACCTCAAGAGCATCACCAGCACCCTTGCTTCTGCACCCAACATCATTAGCCAAGACCACCATCTGCCAAGATCCACCTGGGAGCCTTCACATGTGGTCTGAAGATAAACTGAGTCCTACCTGCAAAAGCATATGGGGTTGCAGGAAGCAGGAGAGTGATCTGGAATGTGCATTTTTCATCCACTAGGAACCATGGGTGGCATGGGTGGTGACGATTATAGGGAAGAACTAATGGACAGCAAATTGCCTGAAGGGGTTCTGGGGGATATGGAAGACACCAAAGAGAAGTCAGGGCCTGACGTCAAGGTTTTGTCTAGTTGGGGGCTCTTCTTTCTTCTCAGTGAGATAGTCAGGGTATTTTTAGCAAAATAACACTTATTGGTCTATCTGAGCCCTGCCTTTCCAGGCATGCCAGAGCTAGGAGGTGAGTGAAAACTAAATCCAAGTTTGTGGCCCTAGACCTTTCTCTAAAGGCCTGCTCACTGGAACCGAGGGCAGACTTCCCAAGTCACAGAGGAACTATGCACCAGGACACTTGGTCATTTTCATTGTCACAGACTTGCATCTCAGAGATATATACTTAACAAGCTGCTTTCTGTTGGACAAGATCATAGGTTTATTTTTAAAACTGTTCCCAGAACCATAGACCAAAAAAAGACCTTGGCAAGTCACTGAGTTCATCCTTACAGTTCAGAGAGAATCACTCTTCAACTTCACCACAGAGAACTTTTCTTAAATACAAAGATCAGGAATAATACCCTGCAGGAGGCTTTGGATTTGTTCTTCCTGAGTGTTGATCCCCATCACAGGAAGTCTCTGGGGCTTGCAAATCTGGTCTGCCCTGTCACCAGACCAGAGCTGCCCAGTGGTCCCTGACCAACAAGGAACCAAAACCGACCACCAAGGAACCAAAACCGCAAGCAGAGGGATAAATGAGATCGTACAGGCAACATTGTTTCCTCTGTTCTATGCTTCCAAAATTGTTATGCCCCACCCTACAAATCACAGAGTCCCCAAAGCCCTAGAAATCCACAGTGGGAAAGAGGTTGGGGTGAAAGATGGAGAATAATATTGCTCCTTGGGGGGGTCTGCGGGGGCTGCCATGACCAAGTACTGCAGACCCAGAGCTCAACAATAGAGACTATTTCTTCATGGGTTCAGAGGCTGGATTCTGAGAAGGTGTTCACAAAGTGGACTCCTAATGAGGCCTCTTTCTTGGGCCTGTGATAGCAGTCTCCTCCCTGTGTCGTTTGAGTTCCTCCTCTGTGTATGTCTATCCCTCATCTCTTCCTATAAGGACACCAGTCTCAGCAGACTACTGTAGAGCACATTAATGACCTCATTTTGACTTCCTTTCCCCTGTAAAGACCTTATCTCTAAATACAGTCACATTCTGAGGTACTGGCCCTTAGCAACCCAAACATTAATTTTGTTGAACACAATTTAGCTTGTAACATCAGAGGTCAGATAAATACTAAGACCACTTTAGTTGCACCTGAAAACTACTTCTAAAATCATGGGGAAGCCTCATTCTTCATAGCCCTGGTCCATGGGTGATAAATTGAGAGAGAGTAAAAAAAAAGAAACAAAATTGACATTTAAAATAATGCATAAAATAAAATAATGCATATTTATACATAAAATATATTATGTACTAAATAATATCAAACTATTAATAATATGTGCATTATGCATATATATGTTTTATTGCAGTAAAGAATTGGTAGGATTTATAGTAGAGATTTTAAATAATGCCTAGATATTTCAGAACCAGCAGGACAATCTCCCATTTAGGGACTAGGAACATCTGAAGAGACTATAAAATATATAGAATACACTATTTTTCTTTCTTTCTTTCTTTCTTTTTTTTTAAGAATCAATGTACAGTTGCCTTTCACCTGCCTCCAGATGCAGACCCGGCTGGAGACCTGGCCTGCAACCTGGTTATGTGCCCTAACTAGGAATCAAACCAGCGACCTTTGGGCTTGCAGGCCAGCACCCCATCCACTGTGCCACCATCCAGGGCTATATACAATACTTTTAAAACTCCTCTTATAAATGTATTATTTGGTTAACCTTAGTGGTATTAAGATATGTTATTTAGAGCTCTGGCTGATGGCACAGTGGAAAAGGTGCTGGCCTGAGAACCCAAAGGTCGCTGGTTCAATTCCCAGCCAGGGTATGTAACCAGGTTGCAAGCCAGGTATCCAGCCAGGTCTGTAGCTGGAGGCAGGTGAAAGGCAACCATACATTGATGTCTCCCTCCCCTTCTGCCTCTCTCCCTTACCCTATCTCTAAAAGTAATAAATAAAAATCTTTTTAAAAAAGGATATGTTATTTATAAGTTTGTATGTTCATAAATTTATCACACATGACATAAAAATATTCCAGTTTACATTATTTTGTAATATATTTTAAAGTTTGAAGTCTTTATTTTTAGAGAAGTTTTAGGTTTACAACAAAGTTGAGAGGAAAGTAGAGTGATATTCCATATGCCCTGTGTCCACACAGGCATAGCCTTCCCCACCATCAGCATCACTCAGCAGAATTATACATTTTTATTACCATAGATGGATCCACATCAACACAACATAATCACCCAAAATCCATAGTTTGCCTTAGTGTTCACTCCTGGTCTTATACATTCTGTGGGTTTAGACAAATGATATATACATATACAGGATGCATGCGATACATTTGGCAATAACCTTGCATCTCCTAATTTATCCTTATTACTTTTGAAAAACTATGTTTCTGAGGTTATAATTTAACATCATTGTTTCAGATATGAAGTATTAAATTCTGAGAGCAACCATCATGTTGAAGGAATACAATACTACAGCAACCATAATTCTGGACTGCATGCAGGGCAAACTCCTAAGGAAATTGCGGACTTCAATAACATCCCTTTATGTACACTTTATAATGTGAAGAAGGTGTATGATGCTGGTTCTAATGTTGCCACACCAACAAGGAAAATGCATAAGGTACGCAAGGATTACACATTCCAGATATTGTACACAGAATCCAGGAGATCATCAATGAAGCTCCAGGAAAGTCAATGCGACCCCTAGCAAGATAACTGCTGATGTTGGATGCAATGGTTCACAAGACTGTTGCTGATGGTATCAGATACAGATCATATGTTCTTAGAAGAGGCCAGTTTAGGACACAGCAGACAAAGTAAATGTGCTTTGAAAAAGCAAGGAAACTACTAACAAAATTGACAAATTCCAAAGAAAAGAAACCTCTGATTTTCTTCTCTGATGAAATGAATTTTTAGCAGGACCAAATAGTCCACAGAAGAACCAACAGGTAGCTCTTTGAGAATTTTAATGAAGTCCCAATTGTCATGAAAATGAAATTTCCTGCTACAGTGATGGTGTTGGGTGTTGTTAGCAATGAAGGAGAATTCATGACCCTGTGTTTATTTGTTTCCACAAGGCTTGAAGGTGATTGCTGATGTTTACCTTGACATTTAGAGACAAGTAGTTGGCCTGTGAATGAAGCAAGTTGCAAATGGACATCATTTTATCTTCCAACAAGATGGTGCACCAGCACATAATGCCAAAATGGTGCAAGAATTTCTCCATGTCAATGTTCCTGAATTGTGGTCAAAGGAAATCTGGCCACCTAGTTCACCAGATACAAATCCTTTAGACTATTATGTATGCAGCATTTGTGAGAGAGAAGTTGATAAACAACCTCATTCCAATAAAGAGGCTGTTAAAGCTAAGATTGAAAACATGATGATGTCAGTGGATCAAGAAAAGTTAATGAAAGCATGCTCAAGATTCCAGAGTAGAATCGAGTCTATCATTGCAGCAAATGGAAACTCTTTTAACATTTAAAAAATAATGACTATGTTTATGTATTTCTATATTAGAATAAATTTATTTCAAAATATAACGCTTTTGTAGTATGTGTTTATTTTACTTAAATTTTGTCAATTTATTGCTAGCACCCTGTATCTATGATAAGTATATCTTATCATTCAGCGTATTTTCACTGCCTTAAAGTTTTTAATTTATTTTTATTTTTAAAATATGGTAAAATACATACAACATAAATTAAAGTCATCACCATTTCAGACAGTGCAATTCAGCAGCATTAAGTAGAGTTACCTTTCTGTGCTGCTATTATCACCATCCATCCACAGATCCATCCATTCATTTTGCAAAACTGAAACTCTGTACCTGTGACACAGTATCTTCTATCCACCTCCCACTCCCGCCAATCCCCAATTGCCTACATTTTACAACACGTCTACTGTCTGTTGTAGAAGAATTAGAAAATTTAATACAGCAAGAGAAGAACAGAGGACTGGCTAGTACCACTTTGACATGAACCATAGCATTTTTATTTTGTATCTATACATTTGTATGTATCACTTTTACTGTGCATACTGGTTTGTAGGCATCCCCTTTTAGTTTATTATGATATACTAACTTTATATATGAAATATATGTCATCATTTTAATACTGGCATGAAAGTCCATTTATTTATTTATTTATTTTTAATATTTTGTTTATTATTTTCAGAGAGGGGGAAAAGGAGAGAGGCAGGGAATGAGAGAAACATCAATGTATGGTTGCCTTTCACCTGCCCCCAGCTATAGACCTGGCTGGAGACCTAGCTTGCAACCTGGTTATGTGCCCTGGCTGGGAATTGAACCAGCAACCCGTGGGTTTGCAGGCCGGCACCTTATCCACTGTGCCACCAGCCAGGGCTAGTGCCACCAGCCAGGGCTTATTCATTTAAATAACCCTTTTTGAACTCTGGAGGACATCTTTGGTTTTTTTCCGATATATTTTTACAGCGAAGGGTTGGACACAAAAGATTAAGTACAAACATGATGGATCTTTCTTACAGTTAAATCTTTGTCTACATCCTCAATTATTTCTTCAGGATGAGTTCCTCCATTTAAGTTACTTTGAGCAAGATATTCTATATTTTTAGACTTTTAAGACATATTGCTAAATTACCTTCAAGAAAGGTGGTACCATTTAATGCTTCCAACAGCTGTGGATGAGCACTCTTATTTTTCATACCTCTAACAATCCGGGGTATTGCCCATCAAAAAATATCAAAATAATAGGTAAATATGATCTTTAAAAATATCAAGTTATAGGAAAGGACTTATAATGAAAAGGTATCAGCCCTTTTACCCTGATCCAGCTCCTTGTCCTGCTCTCTGGAGATAGTCTGATAGTTTGTTTTTAGTTCCTCTGGTGTTTTGCCTCCACAGATCTAAATAATATGCTTATATTGCTCTCTCTCTATCTCTATCTTTCTACCTACCTATATCATTATACTTGAGATTATTGTGAACAACTTATTTATAATCCACTCTGCCAAACTGTTTTTAATTTCCATATGTACACCATTTATATTTTAAAATTGTGGATGTATTAAGACATGTCTGCCATTTTTTCTTCTGTTTTATGTTTTTGTTGCCTTGTGTTCTTTTTCTTTCCTTTCTGTGTGTGTGTATGTGTGTGTTTGTATATAGATATAGATATAGATATAGATATAGATATAGATATATATGCCATTAAAGGCTTTGCTTTGACCATCAAATATATTTTAGAAAACTCAAGAGGAGGAAGAAAGACTTGTGTTTACCACTTTTGCTCACCATGTTCTTTCTTCGTTTTTAATATATCAAGCTTATTTTCTTTATCAAAATGTTTTTTGTTGTTTAGATACCTTTCTTTAGCAATTTTTTTTAGTAGAAAGCAGATAACAATTTTTGTTAGTTTCTCTTGATTTCTTCTTCATCTCTGAAGTGTATTTTCTCTGGGTATAGGATCTTAGACTGACAGTTGTTTTCTTCCAGCACTTGAAAAATAGTGTGCCACTTCCTTCTGTTCCGCATGGTTTCACAAAGAAATTTCCAGTCCCCATTAGTAAGAAATCATTTCTCTCTCACTATTGTCAAAATTGTCTTTGTCTTTAGTTTATAGAAGTTTGACTATGGGCATTGGTGAGAATTTCTTTGTGTTTATCTTGTTTGGAGTTTGCTCAGCTTGTTCAGTGTATAAAGGTTTATGTGTTTTCCTGAACTTGAAAAGTTTTCAGTTATTATTTATTTGAGTATTTTTTCCATACTACTTTCTTTATTCTTTTTCTGGAACTCTGATGACATTAATATTTGACCTTCTGTAACAGCCTTGTGGGTCCCTGAGACCATTTTTGTTTGATTTATTTTTGGCTCTGTTGTTCAGACCAGGAAATGTTTTATTGTGCTTCCTTTCAATTTATTGATCTTTCCTTTGCCTCCTTCATTCTGCCATTGAACTCATCCACTAGGATTTTAAAATTAAGATTATTGTATTTTTCAGCTCTAAAATTGTCGTTTCATTCTTTATACCCTCTTTTCCAATGCTTTTATTTTTGTTTCAAACATGTTCATAATTGCTCATTGAAGCATTTGTATAATGAGTGTTTATAAAGTCTTTGTCAGAGAATTACAACATCTCTGTTATCCTGCTATTGACATATTGATTGTCTTTTTCTCATCCAATTTGAGCTTTTTCTGGCTATTGGTATAATGAGTAATATTTTATTGAAACCTGGATATTGTGAATATGATATTGTGAGACTGGTTATTATTTCAAGTTGTTCTTTTAGCTGCCTTGATCTAAAACCATTAGGAGAAGGTAGAATTTTGCTTTGTTACTGCCAAGTAGGAGTAGAAATCTGAGTTCCCTACTTGGCCTTCCTTATCCTCTCTCCCCTAAGAGTGGAGTGCTCCTTGTTATTGCTGGTTCCCCAATAGGCCTTCATCGATGCCTTCCTAGCTGGGAGGAGTAAGAGAGCCTCATTATTGCTTCTCATTTGGCTTTCACTAATACCATGGGAAAGGGTGGCCTCGCTACCACTGGGTGTTGTGGTGAAGTTCCCAGTTTTCCACTGGGTTCCCTGTGACACCTCCTCCATTGGGAGGGAAGAAATGCTTTGTTACCACCAAATGAGGGTAAATGTCCTGACTACTGATTCGGTTTCCATTGTCACTGCCCAGCAGCGATGAATGTCTCAGCTCCATATTCATTTCCCTCTGGCACTACTGCCCTGGCTGTGGGAGGAAGGTGGGTTGAGTACCCTGTTACAGCCTGGTGAGGGTGGCTGCTGCCTGCTTCCTATGGCCTTTGCTTATGTTCATGAGCTAGGAAAATTTTTTGTTTTTGTTTTTGTTTTCTGAGTGTTTGGCTGGAGTGAGCAGTTATTGTCTATAAATAACTTACTTTTCCTGATCCTTTGGCTACAGATACCAGGCTTTTGTTGGGTCATTTTGTCTGCAACCATTGTCTGCAACCATTGGTATTTCATTCAGGTCATAACATTGAAGCTCCAACTTTGGAATGTATGAAGCCAAAAATCCCCCCTATTCCATTCCTTTGGCTTGAGGTTCCCAGCCATTCCACCTTCTCTTCACCTTGCAGTTTCCTTATGATTGTTTTATATATAATGTCCCAGGCTTTGTTTGTACTTAGTGAGAAGAAGTAGTAACATATGTTGACTCCATATGCCCAGAAGCAAGAGTCCCCATCTCTGGTTTTTTAATATATCATCTTTTTTTCAGTATTTTAGACACATTCTAATCTTTAATAATTTCAGTCATTTGAACTCTATATATTTCATCTTGCTCTGCACTCTTGGTCTTGATGATTTACTTTCATGTGAATTGGCCATTTGTCTGTGTGAGAATGAGGAGAAAGACGAAACACATGTGTGTGACAGAAATTACTGACAACCTTATCTCAGAGAATCTCCAGGCATTAAACTAGGGATGCTTTTCTCCAGTGAAGCTTGCATTTTCCTCCAATGTGAGGCTGGGTTGCTAACGGATTGGGACCACTTCAGCAATGTCTTAGTGCTGATGTTTGCATTTGTCACCATCCCTCAGTGCTGTCTGTGCATGCAGCTTTCCTTGTTGGGGGTATAGGATGGAGAACCTACTTAATATTGTTACTTAAAAAAAAAAAAAAAAAAAATCTGAGAAGAATAGAAATGGGCTTGTTTTCCTTCATCCAGGTTTCAGTCTGTAGCAGGAGACTCTTCGGAGTACATTGTTTGCAGTTATTTTAAGGTTCTTGGTAAACTTCAATATTTTCTATATTTTATCTTAGAAATTTTTGCTTCTAATACCTGTTTTACTAATCTCCCCTTAAGTGAAGACAGTGGGGATTAAGTCTGAGACTATGTTCTTAGGTATTTTGTTGTTGTTTGTATTTTTTACTGGTATGTTTCTCATTTTTGTCTTTAGGGCAGAAAAGACTGAAGTTCTGAGTGAAGACCTTCTTCAGGTAAGGCTGGTGCTGGTCCTTAGCTGACAGGCACCAAGGTGTCTTCCTTTATAAAACATCGCCATTCCCAATGCTGTTTAAACTGTTCAACTATTCCTCATACAAATCTGCTTATAGACACAACTTTTATGCTTTCAGCAGTGCCTTGCATTTTGAGTACCGGTTTGGGTAAGATTTTTTTAGGAGACATTTATGCCATTTCATTGCACGGTTAGCAGTAAGTCCCATAGTCTGAGATCCCTCCCCTTCCAGTCCTCCAGAATTGGATATTGTCTCCCTGGTGGTCCTTGTCTCTGCAGAAACATGGGTCAGACACATTTCCCATATTTTCCAGACCCATGGCCCCTCTCCTGACCTGACCCTACCCTGTGACATCACATACTACTCTTTCTGCAGGTGGAGAAGCGGCTGGAGCTGGTGAAGCAAGTTTCCCACAGCACGCACAAGAAGCTCACAGCATGTCTCCAGGGGCAGCAAGGGGCAGAGGCTGACAAGCGCTCTGTAAGTGCCCTCCTGACCCCGGGCAGTTTAAAAGTGGTCTGCTGATGATAAGGCTCCACTCTTGGGTCATGTTTTGGTATAACTGCTCATACAGCCGCTTTTGTATTTGAGACTTAACCTCTAGTCCTATAGTGCTGTAGTGTGACAGTCACTCCCTGCCCTTTAACCCTGCCTGAAGTGTCATCTGCCCTCACCCAGAAAGGCACAGTCTCCCCTCATCCTTCTCAATCTGGAGCAACTGGGAGGCTTGTAGGGGCATGCTTGAGAGCCCACTGTTAGGGAGGCTTTGACCTTGTGCCTACTCCTGCTTTAGCTCATCCATAGATTTCATGTGCCTCAATAATATTTTAAGATCTCATGGGAAAAAATTATACTGTTGTTTTGCAGGTTATATGTGACCTATAAAGGCCCTTGAAAATTGTATTTTCAGTAATGAAACAATAGAGAGGTTTCTAAATGAAAGTACTCTAATGTCTTTGTATCTAACCCACTTTAGTAATAACAGGTGCTGCATAATATGATTTCATGGGATAGTCCTCTTGACCCTCTGCCCCGTAATCTCCACCAAAGATGAACAGATATTCTTAGATGTCCTTTTGGCTTTGTAACAGGGGATATGCAACCTAAGAGGTTTTTTCATTTTCCTTGTATTTGTAATCAATACGTCCCTTGTCTGTTTGAGTTTTTTCTGACCCAGAGTTACTGTTGGCTTTTCATTTCTGGTGGTCTCCCAGAGCACCCCTTCACACACACACCTTTTGTTGGCCTCATTTTTGTTGACTGTTATGCCATGTGCTCTGCCTGACACTTCATTCCATCTCATGCTGCAGTACAAGTACCTGTTCCACATGCCCTATTAGTCATTCCATCTTCTTCCCAGCCCAGTTTTATTTTCCTAATATTCGCAGCAGGAATCACTTATGTGTAGTAGAAATACAGTGTTCACAGCTTTAAAAAACATCTGTGGGAATAATTCCGCATCTATCAGGAGTTTCAGCAAAGAAACCTGAACAATCAGTGGGGGAGTTTACAATATTTCTTTGGACATAAAACCCTTCAGTCAAAGAAACCTCTAATGTGAGACATCAGGAGCTGTTGTAGGTGGGGACCCGCAGCCAGGCCTGCCTGTGACCCACCTTTCCTTTGTTCCAAGAAGCACTGTTTTTAATGTAACCCATCTATAGTACCATAGGTCTTGGTATGGTACTATGCGGTATGGTACTTAGAGTAGCATCTAAGTGTTACCTCCTGAGGCTTGAAACTGGTCTTTTTTTTTTTTTAATTTTATTGTTGTTGTATTACATCTATCCCTTTTTTGCTCCCCTCTGTCCCCTTTCCCACCCACCCATTCCCCCCAAAGTCAATCCCACCTGTTGTCCATGTCCATGGTTCCTTTATACTAGGTTCTTGTCTAAGCTGCTCCCCTTTCTTGCCTCTGCCTTTCCCCTCCCCCCAACCCCTTTCCCCCTGACCACTGAAGGCCTATTATTCCTTGTATTCATATACTTGGTTCTGTTTTGCTTGTTGTTAGTTTTGCTCATTATTGTCCCATAATGAGTGAGATCATATGATATTTGTTCTTCACTGACTGGCTTATTTCACTAAGCATAATACTCTCCAGTTCCATATTGTTGCAAAGGTACAAGTTCCTTCTTTCTTTCTGCTACATAGAATTCCATTGTGTAAATGTACCAAAGTTTTTTGATCCAATCACCCACTGATGGGCACTTAGGCTGTTTCCAGCACTTGGCTATTGTAAATAGTGCCGCTATGAACATAGGTGTGCATAGGTTCTTCTGAATTGGTGTTTCAGGATTCTTTGGGTATAGTCCAGGTAGTGGAATTGCTGGATCAAAAGGCAGTTCCATTTTTAGTTTTTTAAGGAAAGCCCATACTGTTTTCCACAGTGGCTGCACCAGCCTACATTCCCACCAACAGTGTACGAGGAGGGTTCCCTTTGCCCCACATCCTTTAGTGTTGATTACTACTAGCTTTATTTTTCTGGGAAAAGGTAAAATTGCCTAGATTTGTAGAGCTTTGATTGGCCTGAGTGTCTTGCAAGTTATCTCAGTTAGGGAGCATTTGGCTCCCTGAGATATGGCAAGGCCAGCAGGTCAGGAGGTGATTGGCACAGAAAGGATAATTTGTTACTTACATTTCCCCAGAGGAGGGGATACACCCTGCCACTTAGGGCCCCACAGAGAAGCACTAGGGTCAGTCAGGAGGCAGAGGGTGGAAAACATGGGCAAGAACTTTTGTTGTAGTTTCCACGGGAAGAAACAGATAAGACAGGGAGCAGGCATAGGAAGGGCTGGGTTGAATAATTTCAGCAGGCTGTGGGACACAGGGGTTGTCCTTGCTCTCTGGAACCTGAGGTCATTAGGGCAGGTGGGCATGGCCTAGAGTGTGAGAACTCCTCAAAGGAGGTGGTTGGGGTGTGGGCCCAGGATTGATTGGTTTACATTGAAAGGTATACTCCCAGGAGAGTTAGGCATTATATCTAGAAATTGGCTAACCCTGGGAGAGGCAGTCCTTCCAGGGTTAGCAAGGTCCCGGATGTCAAAGTCTCAGAATATAAAAAATTAAAAGCAGTTAATTAATACACTGATTAATAATAACTTCAGCAGAAAGACACGTAATATCTTGATAAACTCTCTGAAGTAGCTGGTTCCAGGTTTGCTTATTAGCTTTGGTTTAGAATTCCTGCAATGCTTGGACTTCCCCTTATAGTCACATTGTGGCTGCTGTAGCTCCAGGCATCAGATCTACACATAACCACATCATGCACAGGGAGTGGGAGAGTGGTGAGAGGATTCTTTACCAAGGAGAAAAAAATCTTGCCTAGAACATTTTCTTTTGTCTCCCTACCTAGCTGCAAGGGAAGTCAAGAGGTGAATATGCATCAGAGAAAAATGGGTTTGTAATGACTGTCTGTGGTTCAACTGCTGAGACCCACACAGGTAGGTTTTTGTGAGCAGGGAAGACAGGCCTCTGCTGTGGCCAGGCCCTGAGGGCTACACTCTGAGACAGAGATTAGTATATATAAACTAGGCACCTATTTAGCTGACCTAGAAGAAAGAAGTCTATGGTGAAAGTAGCTGCTCAGGCACATACAGACCAGTGGTTTCACTACACAGATTTCAAATGCATAATTTTATCAGTGATTTCTTGAGCTGATTAATCTTTTTTTATCCTCCTATGATTGAATAAATGATCTGGCTGAAAAAAAGTCAAAGAACTACTTAAAATATTTAACAATCACAGACTAGCAGGAAAAAATTTCCAAGGCTAGATTTTTCTTTTCTTTTTTAAAGTAACACTTTGAGAGATTTAATGGGAACATGAAACTTATTAATTACAAATACTGAATATATGCCTAATTCTTTGTGATTATTCAGTAAGGAATGAGTGAAAAGAAAAAGGGTTTATAAAAGGAAACTAACTCAGAGACACAGACAACAGTAGGGTGGTTGCCAAAAGGAAGGGGTCAGAGGTAATCAGGATGGAAGGGGCCAAATATGTGGTGATGGAAGATGATTTCACTTTGGTTGGTGGGAACACAATGCAATATATATAGGTCACGTATCAGAAATGTACACTCGAAACCTACATGATCTTATTAACCAATGTCATCCCAATAAATTTAATGAAAACAAATGGGTAAATATTAGAAGGAAACTGAAAAAAGGGAGAGAACAGTAAAAGTAGTGGTGGTGGGAATAGATGAATAAACACCAGCCAAGGTGGGTGTTAAGAGAGGGCCCAGAGGTGGCATTATCAGAGGCACCAGGCCAGCTAAAATGAGCAGGGGAGTCAGAACTGCAGGGTTGGAAAGGACTTGAACAGGATGGAGGCAGTAGTCTGTGTTTTATTTGAGCATATGTAAGTTGTTGCTGTTCACCATTTCTTTTTTAACAAGCTCAATACCTCTCCAGCAGTTTAGTTATAGTGTCCAACACTAAAACTTTTATTGTACACCTTTATAGGTTTAACCTTGAAAGCTGGGGCTGGCTGCCACATGGGGGTGAGCTAAAAAATGGGGTTTTGTCGCCACCAACTTAGTGACCCAGAGCAGTATTATCTGGCATACTGGGTACTGAGTTAAGTTGGATTCTTTGTGTGGGTGGAGAATAGAAAGATTATGAATTAGCTAGCTTTCCATATTGCCTTCTTTCTCCAGGCTGGTTGATTCCTAGACTTTTAAGACTCTCAGTGTAATAAATTTTTTCTTGTTGCTCACCATCCTTGAATTTCTCAAAGGGAAGTCACATTCAACAAATACACTATTGTAAGTATTTCTCTACCTCACTCAGCAAATGCTTAGAAGTACTAAGTCTGGCATGCAAAGTGGAATATATGCCAAGTTCTGTGCACACTCAGCAGGATCCCTGTCCTCTGCGAGCTCAGTGTCTGGTAAGAAACAGGCACACAGAGAGGTCATTAGTTACTCAAATCATATCTTAGTGCTTAGAAGGATAGCTTACTAGGAATTAAATAGCAGAAAGTTCCCAGGAGGAGGTGGCCTTTAAGGACAAGCAAAAGATAGCAGGGGACGACAAGTGTGGATTTCCCAGGGACACAAAGGAGTAGGGCATTTCTGAGAAACATGGAGGTAGTGAGAATGTAGAGAATGATGAGGAGAGGGACATGAGATGGGACAGTAGGGGACCCGATGTCACCTTTTTGGCCCTGTTGAGGATTTGGATTTCATCCCTAAGAACAGTGAGAAGCCAGTGTTTTAATCAGAGGTAACATGATCAGATTTGTTGGTGATTGCATGAAGAATGGATTAGTGAGACAAAGGCTGTGATGGAAGTAAGGGACAGTTAGATGAATGTGGGAGTAGCCTAGGGGAGATGCGGTGGGCACAGTGAGCAGGGAGAGAATTAGCATGTGTGGTGGATATGGGGCACAGAGCATCAAGGTCTTGGCAACTGAGTGGATATGGGATATGAGGATTGGAGAAGGATTTCAGAGTGCAGCTTGAATGACTTTTGAGTCTGTGGGAGGTCTCACCTGAAGAGAAAATACAGGGTAAGAAAACAAATGGCTCTTGAATCAAGAACTTCAGGAACTGTGGTATTTTAAGCCCTCACAGAAGGCATAGCTAGCAAAGAAAAGGAGAAGCCAGAATGGTACTGTAAGTCCACCTACTTGTTCAGATCAAAGTCTCAGACATCATCCCTCATTCTTTGTTCTCTCTCCATACCCCAGTCTTCCACCAAGTCCTACTGGTTCTTCCTCCAAAGCATCTCCATTTGCTCCAGCATTTACCACATTAGTCCTTGCAGCTGTCATCTCTTGCTCAAACACAGTGGTTCCTAGCAGGTATTAGCTCTCCATGTGACTTTAACCCTTCATAATCCATTCTCTGCAACCCAAGGGAGTATCTAATGCCACTGTCCTGCTTAAGGGACTCCCATTGTAGAATAAATCCAGGCTCATCACCTTGGCCGTTGGACATTATGTGTTCACCTGCAACCTGGGGTTTCGTTCATGCTCCCCTGCCCCTCAGTCACCATTCTCAAGCTGCATTGACCTGTTACTGAACATGCTTAGCTCATATCCTTGGGGCCTTTGCACTTGTTCTAACTTCCTATGGAGTAGTCTTTTTTTTTTTTTATGTATATATTTAAAGATTTTATTTATTATTTCCAGAGATAAAGGAAGGGGGAAGGGGGAAAGGGGAAAGCAGCAAGGTCAGAGAGGGGGAGAAACATCAATGTATAGTGGCCTTTCACCTGCCTCCGTCTACAGACCTGGCTGGAGACCTGGCTTGCAACCTGGTTATGTGCCCTGGCTGGGAATCCAACCAGTGACCTTTGGGTTCACAGGCTGGTGCCTATCCACTGAGCCACCAGCCAGGGCCTATGGAACAGTCTTAACCCAGCATTTTAGGCCAGAAACTCATTGTTCCACTCACAGCTCAGATGCCTTCTTCTCAATGTGGCTTTTGTCTACCAACTGATATATTTGCTGCCCATGTCCCCCAATCAAAACACCCTTTTTACTTTCTTCATAGCATGCATTGTTATCTGTAATCATTATGATCATTCATTTTCTCATGTGTCTGTTCCCCTTCACTGATATGTGAGCTCTGTGAGAGCAGGTATTATGTCTTTCCATCATAACTATATTCTTAATGCCTAGCACAAACCCTGCCACGGGTAGGCCAGGGGTGTCAAACTCACTTCAACCAGGGGCCATATCAGCCTCGTGGATGCCTTCAAAAGGCCGAATATAATTTTAGGACTACATAAATGTAACTACTCTTTAACGTTTAAGTGAGCTGGGTAGAAACAAGGTGCCTGGCCAGTTAAAACAAGGATGGCCTGCAGGCATTGTGTTTGCCATCCATGGGCTAGGTGATGCTAAAAATAGATTGTGTCACGAATGGATGGCCCACAAGTATTTTAGGCGTGAAACCTGCCTAACGATAAGGAAGCCATTGTGAATCCTTCCTATTCTAGCATGATGGTTCTGACTATCACAGAACCTAACTATTCAGGGTTGAAATCCAGCTCTATTGCTTCCTAATTATGCCTGAATTTGGGGAAGTCAGTTACCTCTTTATGCCTTAGTTCCTTCAGTTGGAAAATGGTAATGATAATAGTAAATTCCTACCCAGTAGGGTGTTTGGGATTTCAGTGAGGTAATGCATGTAAGTGCATAATGTAAATAAATATTAAAGAAATACAACCTGCTGCTGTTACTATGGCTTCGCTGTTAGGGCAGAAAAACCACTAAGAACTACCAAGTACTGAGCAACAAGCCTGGACTGTGTCCTTTGAGGCATGAACCACAGGAAGTGGTTGGGCTTTGAGTTAGAGAGCAGCAGACAGCAGTGTTTAGAGATGGAGGATGTGGAGTTGTGTGTGTTCATGTGCATGTTGTGGAACAGAATGGGTATTATAATTTGCTTCTTTATCCAAGTCATCCTATAAACTGTGTTGCTTATACTAAGTCAGTTCAAAGAGAACAGTCGTCTCAGACAAGTCAAATCAACTACTTCCAGACCCTAGAATCTTCTGTCTTTCCTTTCCCTTATTTTTAAGGTATTCTAGAAACAAGGAAAATTTTGTTTTAATAGCCTGTCTTTGACCTTAAAGATCACTGGCTAGGATGAGGTTTTCTAAGTAAGGTCTTTTGCACCTGGGCACTAATAGTCACCTGGATATTTGGTGACTCTCAGCCTAGATCCTTGTCAGCAGCATGAAGCAGTCTTCACTAGCTTTTCTAGATCTATTGGCAATGTAATCCTTCTGAGACCCAATATCCTTTCTTTCACATATTTATTTATTTTTCAATTACAGTTGATAGTTGGTATTATTTTATATTAGTTCCAGGTGTGCAGCATAGTGGTTAGACATTTATGTAACTTACAGGGTCATACCTCTACTAAGTCTAGTACTCACCTGGCACCATACATAGTTGTGACAATATTTTCGACTATATTCCCTATCCTATACTATACATCTCCATGACTGTTTTGTACCTACCAGTTTGTACTTCTTACTCTTTTCACCTTTTTAACCCAGTCTGTTAACCACTCCACCCTTTTGGCAGCCCTGAGGTATGTTCCCTATATCTGTGAGCAAAACTAGGTATCCTTTGTATATAAAGTGGGGAGGGATGTGCATACTGTGGGGGAAAGAGAAAGTAATATATCACTTGTAGGCAGTCATTAAGTTAAATAAGATCAGCATGGCATCAGCTTGGCATCTACTGAGCCCTCAATTTTTTCTTTGTCTCAGGTAATTTCTTTAGAAATAGAAATAAGTTGTAATGTGTTGTGGGTTTCAATTTATTAAATTATTTGCTTGCCTTTGATTCCAGATTATCTTATTTATCAATTTCTTTCTTCCTCTTTTCTTTTGGTGGATTTCTCCTTTTTTCTTTATTCTTAAAGCATCCATACAAATAAAACTCTTAATTAATTTCCACTGTGGTTCTACCCAGTTAACTGCCAACTCCTGCCCTGGGTTTCTAAGCACTCACAGTCTCCCTAACATCTCCTCTAAAGCAAATTCTTCCTTATGAGAGTCACTGTGCCACAACTCAGGCCCTGGTTTATGACAGTTACACCATCAGAAGAGGACTTAAATACATTTTGTCATCTTCAATCAATGAGCTATAAAGTAATTTAAGAATAAAGAACAAAATAGCTCTCTATGTAATATAGTAAATGACCTGAAAACATATTTCTACATGAAAAGGAAAGCAAAGGATAGAGTATATAGTAAGCTAACATTTATGGAGAAAATGTACTCACTAAAAACAGACACACACACACACACACTTCCAGCTGGGGGAACCAGGTAGCTGAGAATTCAGAATGACTTTTTATTGTAAACCCTCTAGCACCTTTTGAATTTTGTACCATATGAATATATTTTCTACTGAAAAGTTAATTCATTTGCTATAAATAGGTAAGTAGATTGATAGGCTACATGTGATAGCCAACCAGAAAAAGCAATTTTCCTTGTTAAAATGTTAAGAATTAAATGGCAATTGAAGCAGAAACAACTTTCTCATTTTGGGGTACTTTGTCACATGAAAGGACTGCAAAATCATTAGCGAGGGTGTTAAGTGGTTAGAAATGACTAAAAAAGAATGTTGTCGCCCTGGCTCAAGAGGAGGGCCACTCCACTCATAGGACTTCAAGTTTCCCAGTGTGAATCATGAAAGACAGGCACCTGGCTGGCCCCTCACATCCTCCCGCCAGGACTGATCAGCCCCTCGGTCCTCAGTGGCTGTTCCTGCTCTTTTAGTCCTAACCTTTACTCCTTTACTCACCAATGGGCAGTTTCTGCCTGACTCACTGACAGGACGAATTGTTTTAATCCTTTCCCATATTTGGAAAAACTACTCTTCCCAACTGGTATATATTTTTCTCCAAAAGATGTCAACTCCTGATCTATTAGAAGTTCCTGTTAGTTTGTTACAGGCAAGGTCCTCTCTTGCTTTGCTTCCTTGTCACTTTCAGAAGGACTAGGAAAAGCCATAGTCCTGTCCTAATGGTGGGTCACAGGATTCTGGGTGCTCATGAAAAGCAGACTGGTCTTTTTGTGTGAGCTAAGCAATACAATTGGTTCTGCATCTGACATCCAGAGATGAGCATCTTCACTAGTTGATTATTAGCATATTTTAGGAACTTGCAGATTGAAGGCCTCTCCTTAAGCTAGATTTGTCAACCTTCGCACTCCATGTTTTGTGTGGGTAAGTCATTATTTTGGTGGAATGTCACCTGTGTGTTGAAGGATGTTTAGCAGCATCCCTGGTTTCTGTTCACTAGACACCAATAATGTTCAACACGTTGTGACAACCAAAAAATGCCTCCAGATATTGCCATGTGTTCTGGCTGCCAGAGTGGGAGGGACACCATCACTACTGATTAAGAACTAATACCTTAAGCCCTTACGCCATGCTTTCTCTGTGAGCATAAACAATTATACCTGTTCAGTTTTTTAAGAACTGCTTTAGACATTTTTCTGAAATGTGCTTTAAGTAACTTTTATCAGATAAAGTAGGAATAGATGCTGTCCTAAGATATTGTTTCCTGTGTCTTTAATTAAGTCTCTGAAAACTTGTACCTAATAGCCTCATGGAACAATCAGAAAAAAAATGTTTAAATTTGCATGTCTTTATTTTTTTAATTTTATTATTGTTGTATTATATCCATCCCCTTTTTGCTCCCCTCTGTCACCCTCCCCACCCACCCATTCCCCCCAAAGTCAATCCCACCTGTTGTCCATGTCCATGGTTCCTTTATACTAGGTTCTTATCTAAGCTGCTCCCCTTTCTTGCCTCTGCCTTTCCCCTCCCCCCAACCCTTTTCCCCCTGACCACTGAAGGCCTATTCACTGTATTCATATATTTGGTTCTGTTTTGCTTGTTGTTAGTTTTGCTCATTATTGTCCCGTAATGGGTGAGATCATATGATATTTGTCCTTCACTGACTGGCTTCGTTCACTAAGCATAATACTCTCCAGTTCCATCCATGTTGTTGCAAAGGGTACAAGTTCCTTCTTTCTTTCTGCTATATAGAATTCCATTGTGTAAATGTACCAAAGTTTTTTGATCCAATCATCCACTGATGGGCACTTAGGCTGTTTCCAGCACTTGGCTATTGTAAATAGTGCTGCTATGAACATAGGTGTATATAGGTTCTTATGAATTGGTGTTTCAGG